>CM042009.1:60178403-60180903 GCA_023525715.1 Cichorium intybus | reverse complement strand
AAGAAAAACTAATGCTTTATTTTTGTTTTCAGAAAAGCCATTGCTATTATAAAAAATTTCAGAAAAACCACTACTATTTATAAAACTTTTCAAAAAAACACTTATAACAAAAAAAACTTTTCACAAAATTACTTTTTATGAATACTTTTGTTTCCAAAATACTACGTACTTGTGTGTATAAAATAGTGTTTGCTAACAACTAAAGATAATAATGGTTCGCTTTTTTACTAAAACTAAAATCGAACTAAAAATTTTCATTTGTACCTTCAGAAATATACGAGACCAAGACATATTTATTACTTTAATTACATATAAGAAACAAGATTGAGCCAAACGATCCATTTTTTCGGTTTCTTACGATTATGTTTGAAGAACATATGGATTTGGTGGTTAATAAGGATGTGCAAAAAAATCGTAAAAAAATGAAATTTTGAAACCGCAAAATCCAACACGTTTTGAAAAACAATTGGTTTGGCTTTTGGGTTTTAGAAAAACTATTTTTACGGTTTAATTTGGTTTCTTATATATAATTAAAGTAATAACTATGTCCTGGTCTCGTGTAATTTTGAATGCGAAAACGAAAATTTTCAGTTCGGTTTTAGTCTTGTTAAAAGAAAATTAAACCATTATTATCATTAGTGGTTAACTAACACTATTTTATAGACAGAAGTTAGGTAGTATTCTGAAAAAAAAAATTATTCACAAAAAAAAATGTTTTTTGAAAAGTTTTTTTTGTTATAAGTGGTTTTTTCGAAAAATTTTATAAATATCTGTATTTTTCTGAAATTTTTTATAAGTAGCAGTTTTTTCTTAAAACAAAAATAAAACAGTAGTTTTTCAGGAAAAAAAAATCAAAAATAGCAATGGTTTGTCTAAAAAATAATAATGCAGTGGTTTTTTCCGATAAAATGACGAAAATGCAGTGGTTTTTTCGAAAATTTCTCAATGTTATATGCAATATTTCAATGTATAAGATGTCTCGCTGTATAAAATTTAAAAACTTTAATAATATTCTAATATAACATTATATATAATATTGCAATATAGAAAAAATTTATAATATTAACACTATTATTATGAAATATACAAATATTATTTTTCGGGAAGAATATTTTATCTAATTAATATGTTTGAATGGCAATTTTTTTTCGATGAATAATATGGTGAAAATTATTGTTTTTCATTTTCTTCAAATAAATTTAAACCTCAATTTATGTGATCTGGACGGTGTCCTCGTGTATTTCAAAATTGTCGCTGAGATTTTCTTATGGATTTGTAGAGATTGTGTTAGTGTTAGTAGGGTCTTACGTATCTCAAAAAGGCAAAATTGCGGTTTTATTGAAATATTTTTCCCTATATAAGAACATTATTTTCATGTTTTATTGCATGTATTCTCTTCTCATATTTTTGTTGTTGTTAGCTAAAGTGTATAAAGATGGAAAAGAAGATACAATAGATCTATAGTCATCTAATATCTAAAAGAAAGAGTTGTGCATTGGGAAGAACTAAAGACGGGTATGCCAATCAAGATTTTAAAATGCTATAACTTATTTTAGTTATTTTTTGTTCAATTTGTATTCACTTCTTTTTTGCTTCTATTTTCTTTATATTTCAATAAAATATTTATGTTATACATTTAGATCCAAGAGCAAAAATGATTCTATTTCAATTTATTTTGTTACAATATGTCGAAGATGTATGTTTTTATTTTGTAATATCCTATATAATTGTTTGATTAGATTTTGTCGTCGGGTGTGTAACTAATCTAACGAGAAAAGTATAATTATTTTTTTGATAAATATTTCAATAAAATGTTTATGTTATACATTTAGATGAGAAAAAAATGATTATGTTTCAATTTATTTATTACAATATGTTGAAGATGTATGTTCTTATTCTGTAATATTCTATATAATTATTTGATTGGCTTTCGTCGCCGGTGTGTAACTAATATAATTAGAAAAGTATAATTATTTTATTGATGAATATTTTACTCACACACACACACACACACACATATATATATATATATATATATATATATATATATATATATATATATATATATATATATATATATATATATATATATATATATATATATATATATATATATATATGATTGTAGTAATATGACAACATGAAAAAGATGTCCAATTTTAATATAATATAAAAGAATCATAGAAAAATGAAAATATATTGTAATTATTAAATCATAATTATAAGTTTGTGTTTTTTCTATTACATTCTAATAATTTGTTGATAATTAATACATATCATATGTATATATGTTACACAAGCTTAAGTTTAAAAATAGTATGCAACGATATAAAACAATGAACGTATATGTATAATAACCTAAAATCATGAAATTGTAATAACTAAATAAGAACTCATTTGTTTTTCTCAAGTATTTTGATTCATAAAAATAAAAAGTCTTTATGAATACGTTAATATAAATCAATAAACAAATAAATATACACTTATAAATATTATAATT
>CM042009.1:60088403-60173403 GCA_023525715.1 Cichorium intybus | reverse complement strand
TAGGGACATAAAGTTCATACCTTTATAATTCTAATCTATAAACAACTTAACAAAGAGACCATTTGTCAATTTAAAGCCATGAAATGGAACTCATGCAACAAATCTAGCTTAGAACACCAAAAAGGTAGAAGCTTTACAACTTAAAAAGGTCCAGAAATGTAGATATTGATGCTTCAAGCTTGGAGAACACCTTCTAGCACCACCAAACACCTTCATTCTCTTCAAGAAATCTCCCAAGATGATCCAAAGAGCCAAAAACACCACAAGAAGGCTAGGGCTAAGAGAGAGACGTTCCTGGATGTTGAAGGAGAAGAAATGACAGCTACCTAGGGTTGAACCCTTAGATATGGACCAAATACCGAGATCTAGGGTTTTGTTGCAAACAGCGGTGGATAGCGTCGCGATCCCCAAATCATGTGCATGCACGATCTCGCCTTAGATAGCGTCGTTATCCTATAGATAGCACCATTATCTCCCTTTTTCCATAAAACTTACATTTTTATAATTAAATACGACTTTTTGGGAACGGGTCTTACACTATTGTACTTTGGTTTTTTCCAACGTTGTCTGTAACTAGCAGCCATAAAAGGAATTTCTGGGTACGACATGATGAGTAGGGGGGTCTATGTAGTCAAAGTATTGGGAAACATAATCTTGAATGTTTGATTGCCAGATTTACCATGTCTGACGTTCATCTGGATATCTTATAGAACAAAGGAATATTTGGTCACTTGTCTAAGGGTTGTTTCATATGAGATGAGTATGGTACTTCTCTGGGATGGCATACACATTGCTAGGTTAGGGAATATGAGACATACAAATGTTGCTGACATGTGCAAGTAGGAGCTGTTGGTTATATGCCAATGGTCACAACAAGTTGGTAAGATTACTATATATAGTAATGTCCTTTTGGGTTGCATGCAATATATGATTTATCCAAAAGAGATCGAAAGCAAACATGAGGGACTGTGTTTATTAATATATCAAAGTAAATGTACATTTATTAGAAACTACAATTGGATAAAGGACTTAAGTTTAAATATCAACGGTTTAGGTTCAGATAGTCCTTATCCTTAAGGGGATAATATAAGGATGATGAGTATTATAAATACCCATCATAGTTATTGATTTTGGAGGATTCTAACCTAGAATTTTCATTCTCCCCTCTCTCCCTTGTCGGTCTACTTCATAAACCCTAATAGAGGGTTGCTTGTTCTACAAGCAACGTGCTATTATACTTAAACAGGAGCTGGATCATTGTCTTTGTAAGAACCCGCAAAAAGTTGTAAAAAAGGGTAAAATGGTCTTTTGTCATATTATAAGACCATTATGTAAAATAATATGTTGTTTGTAAAATAAGAATGTAAGAAATAAAGGTTTATGTAAAATTTGGAATTTTACCGCGTGAATAGTGAAACTTGACTAAAAAGGACAAAATGGTCATTTGACGTGAAAATGACCAAAATGTTAAGAAAATGTTAAGTTGGTAATTAATGGAACTTTGTTTGCAAGATTATGGGTCTTAGGACCATTTTTGTAGAGAAGTGGAAAGAGTAGGGACTAGAATGTAAATATTTTATAAAATTAAAATATAAATAAGAGAGTTAATCAACTCTCATCTCCAGAAGATCATAGAAGAGTCCAGAGAGAGCGAGATAAAGTACGGGAAGAACACGAACGATCAGGAAGAAGTGTACGAATCAAGTTCCAAGTTTGAAGATTTAAGCTTCAAAAGGTAAGAGATTATATGTTCCAAGCTTATTTCATCCAAATTAGTGAACGGGAGTTGAGTCATGATTTCTGAATTTTCCAGAAATCATGATTCTAATGTAATCATCTAACTTATCTTGCTCAAAATCATCAATTCAACATGTTCTAGTAATTGAATATGTTGAAAAATCAAGAAAATATGATTTTGGTTCAAGAACATCAAGCCACGGGTTTGGATGAATAAGTGATTTTGATGAGTCTAATAGGTTAGAAATGATGAAAGAAACTCGTATTAACAAGTAATTCCATGGAATTGAAGATTTGATGCAAAAATGATGAAATGGGTTTTTAGCTCAAGAACCCTAGAAATGGGTTTAAGAGATGAAACTGATTTGATATAGTTCTTATGGTCTTGTTAAGTCAAACATGACATAAAAGATGCAAGAAATCAGTTTCAAGCTTTGAAAATCCAATAAAATGATTTTTGGTGAAAAATGGGGTTTTCGGAAGAATTTTCAAGTTTATAAAGATGATTTGATGATTTTGAAGTTTAAAGTCAAATATAAGTTGGTATTTAGGGCCTGGAAATGACCCTAAACTAATTAAGTTAAGTATTAAGAGCTTGATGGGGTGAATAGTGAAACTGCAGTTTGGAAAATCATCAAATATAGCAACATACTCAGTGATCGCGACGCGACCAACCCTATGGTTGCGACGCGACCTCACGCCAGTTCCAAAATGCAGTTCCTGCAATGTGTCTCCTGCCAAGTGAAATTGGATTTTTAGATTTAGTCCTAAACATGTCCGTTTGACCTCAAATTTTGAGCATAGGTCTATTATGGCCTAAGACTTCATGGAAAATTGTCAGAACCAAAATACGACCCCTCGGGTGTACTGTAGTAAAATACGCGTATTTCGGGAAAATTGTAAAATGAGTTATTAAGGGCTATACACTTGTTATGACCTGAAGTTGTACCATATGAGACCCTAGAACTGTAGAGTCAGTTGTGGTATGTATTTATTAATTAAGTAAATATATATGATACTTGTATAGGTGGTGCTTCAAATACTGTTGAGCACGGAAAAGGAAAAGGTGTACGAGAAGCTTAGTAATCCATAGCAGAACCAAGGTGAGTATATGTGGACTTTTTGTACATAGCAAAAATGATATTTTCAGAAAATAAGATTTCCAAATACTTTTGAATACTAAAGTTGGAAACAGTTTTAAAAAGTAGCTCTACACAAGAGCTAAGTGT
This sequence comes from Cichorium intybus, assembly GCA_023525715.1. Taxonomy (NCBI): domain Eukaryota; kingdom Viridiplantae; phylum Streptophyta; class Magnoliopsida; order Asterales; family Asteraceae; genus Cichorium; species Cichorium intybus. Next base: position 60,170,437 of record CM042009.1, on the reverse strand, counting down.
TTTTTTAAGCAGATTTTAAAGTAGTGTAGTTTGTAAAGTTTTTGAAAGAAGCTCCACATGAGAGCTAAAGATATTGAAGTTAGTTTCAAAGTGATTTTCGAGAGTATGAGTCAAAGAGTTAAAGTTTGAGCTTGTTTTGAAATTGTGTCCGTATTTGACCAATTTGAGATGAAATGAAGAAAGTAAAAAGATAAGAATCAGAGCAAAGAAAGCAATGAGAGTCAGTTGTCCGGACTAGGATCACCCACATAATCGGGAGATCTGAAGACACTACTGGGGTGGTACCTCCCGTCGCGAAGTAGTTGTCTAGCTTAGCATAACCTTATGGTTGGATCTGCTCCAAGCCATGAAGGGGAGACAGCATAACCTTGTGCTTGGATCTGTTCCAAGTCACCCAGGGGAGACAGAGATAGCATAACCTTGCGGGTGGATCTGTTCTGTCCCGTGAAGGGGAGTTAGTAGAATGAATTAAATTAAACTAATTCATGAGTTTCAGTTGGTCACAAGAGAATAAGAAAGAAAGCAGTTTTTGAGAAAGAAAACAGTTTTTGAGAAAGAAAGCAGTCTTTGAGGTTTGAAAATAGAGAAGAAAAGAAATTTTGAAATTTGTTATCAAAATAAGTTTTAAGTAGTTTACTTGTTAATATTTCAAGTTATGAGCAGAAAAGTTTTGGGTCTAAAACCCATATTACTCACGAGGCATTACGTCTCACGTATTTTTTTTAAAATGCTATGTACTTAGGTGAGATGAGCAGGAGCTGGAGTTGGGACCTATGTGTATAATACAGATAAGTTTAAATTATGGCTTTTGAGTTCAGTCTTTAATTACCCCTTATGAATAAGTTTGTAAAAAAAATAATAAGTGACTTTTTGATAGTCACAAGGTGTAAAACATTTTGTAATATAAACTGTATTAAATTATGGTTTGAGAAAGGGGTATTACAGTTTTGGTATCAGAGCCATAGTTTAAGCGAATTAGGTTGAATACCATCCTAAGCTTAAACTAGCAAGTGTAGTAGTAAAGTGCCTTAGTAATGTAGAGGTACACTTTGACCTATAGAAGTTATAGGGTGAGTATGACTGCTACAAAAGTACAGTCAAGATAAGGAGATAACATGCTACCGCTTACAAAATACTATGTAGAAATGTGTATTAAACAGAGATTTTGTTTATCTATATAGTAATGGAAGGAGGAAGACAGATACTACCAGCTGACAGGGGGGAGGGTAGTCACACTTCTTCACGAGGAAGTGGAACTGACAATGTAATTAGAGATGCTGGAGCTGAGCCAAACCCACCACCACAACCTGTCACAATGGAAGCTATTCAGAATTTGATTAATAATCTACGAACTGAGTTGAAGGAAGATGTGAATAACATCATTGATAGCCGAATGGGTGAACCCAGTGCCCATTACTCCCAGGAAGTTTCTAAAATGACAATTGAAGAAGAAGCTAGTGGGGAAAACAAGAAGAAGGAGAAGGGCTGCTCTTTTAAGTCCTTTATGGCCTGTAAACCGCCGGAGTACCACGGCAGCTTTGAGCCAAAGGTGACTATGAGGTGGATTCGGGAAATTGAACAAGTAATGCAAGCCAGTAAGTGTGGTGAAGAAGACCAAGTTAACTATGCTTCCCGACAACTAAAAGATGATGCTCTGGTATGGTGGAACACCAAGTATGAAAGCTTGGGGAAAGATGTTGTTTATGGCTGGTCGTGGGCTGAATTTATCTCATGTCTTAAGGATAAATTCTGTCCCACGAGAGACTTAGAGAAGATGAATGAAGATTTTCTGATGCTAAAGAAAGGAGATTCGTCGGTTGATGAGTATACGAAGAAGTTTTGTGATATGTTGCCTTTTGTGGGAGAATCTTATCCCACTGAGCGATCCCGAGTTAACCGTTATGTTCGGGGACTACCGTGGAACTATGAGTTGGAAGTGAAGAAAGCCGAGACTTTAGAAGGTGCTATCATTGCTGCCCGTAATGTGGAAGATGTGGGAAAGCACCGGAATAATGAAAAACCTAATTTCAGCGATAAAAGAAAGTCAGTAAGCAATAGTGGGAATTTAAAGAAGAAAGGGAAATCAAGCGTGAGTCAGATCAGACAGGGAAGTGTAAAGAAGTGTTAGAAGTGTGGAAGGGAGCACAGTGGAGAATGTCGAGCAGGGTCTAATGCCTGCTTTAACTGTGGCGGATTTGGTCACAAGATGAAAGATTGCAAGGCAAGGAAAGCGAGCGAGGTGGAATGTTTTTCGTGTCACCAGATTGGGCATTACAGTTCCAACTGCCCAAACAAAGGAGGAGAGACAGTGGTGTCTACAGCCCAAAAGAAGACGGAGCCACAGAAAGTGAAGACCTGAGCCTTCCAGATCACTCGAGAGGAGGCAAAGGAGACGCATGATGTTGTCTCAGGTATACTACTGGTTAACTTGATACCCGCGTATGTGTTATTTGATTCCGGTTCTACGTATTCGTTTGTGTCCCATGAATTCAGAGCCAGACTGAGTGTACCGTTAGAATTGCTAGACATGATCTTTGAAGTGGAAGTAGCAGATGGGAAGTTTGTTGAAGTTCATTATATGTATCGGGATTGCGAACTTGATATTAATGGCAAGAAGTTTCAACTTAACCTTCTTCCCATTGGAATTAAGTCTTTTGATGTGATAATTGGGATGGATTGGCTTGGTGCCAATGACGCGAAGATAGCATGTGGGCAGAAGAGGGTGTCTGTTAAAACCCTAGGAGCTAAAGTGTATGTGTATGGAGAAAGAAGAAAGCATGTGCCGAGTCTTATTAGTGTGGCAAAAGCCCGAAGATGTATCAGGAAAGGGTGTGTATCTTTCCTGGCATATGTGATGGCTGAAGATAAAATAAAGCAGACTTATAAAGATATTAAGAGAATTTCCAGAAGTTTTCCCAGACGAGTTACCTGGATTGCCACCGGAAAGGCAAGTTGAATTTTGGATAGATCTTGTCCCAGGAACTTCCCCGATAGCACGAGCACCGTACCTTTTAGCACCGACAGAAATGCGGGAATTAATGTCCCAATTGCAGGAGTTACTTGATAAAGGTTTTTTAAGGCCTAGTTCTTCTACGTGGGGTGCTCCAGTCCTATTTGTAAAAAAAGAAAGATGGATCAATGCGTATGTGTATTGATTACCGGGAACTGAACAAGATCACTATCAAGAACCGTTACCCGTTGCCCAGAATAGACGACTTATTTGATCAGTTACAAGGTGCAGATTACTTCTCAAAGATTGATCTGAGATCCGGTTATCACCAAGTCAGGGTGAAAGAGAGTGATGTGGAGAAGACAGCCTTCCGTACTCGATACGGACATTACGAGTTCTTAGTGATGCCATTCGGTCTTACTAATGCGCCATCGGTTTTTATGGACTTAATGAATCGGGTCTGTAAACCATTCTTAGACCGATTTGTTATAGTATTCATCGATGACATCCTTATATATTCAAAGAATAGAGAAGAGCATGCGAGCCACCTGCGGACAGTGCTTGAAACTCTGAAGCGAGAACAGCTGTATGCAAAGTTCTCCAAGTGTGAGTTTTGGATGCGAGAGGTGCAGTTCCTTGGACATGTTGTTTCCATCCAAGGTATAAAGGTTGATCCGTCAAAAGTTGAAGCAGTAATGAAATGGGAACCTCCCAAAACGCCAACTAAAGTTAGAAGTTTTCTCGGACTTGCCGGGTATTATCGGAGATTTATTCAAGATTTCTCTCGTATAGCTGTGCCACTTACACGGCTAACTCGAAAAGAAGAGAAATTCAGATGGCAAGAAGAACAAGAAAAAGCTTTTGTTACATTAAAAGAGAAGTTGTGTAATGTGTGACATCCGCCTAAAATGGATTCGGGTCAACCCAACCCAATTGAAAATTTAATAAACCCTACTCAAGATTACTTGACGCTAATAGGATCAAAACTCATACACTACGATATAAATTGACGTTAATTGCAATATAGCATAGTATAACGTTATAACTATAATCAAATTAAATTATGATACCATATTAAAATTAAATCAAAGTATGATGCTCTAATTAAATTAAAAGAATCAAACTTGAATGCTATAATTAAACTTCAAATCAAAGTAGATTGTTATAATCAAATAATAACCTATCTTTTATAAAACTCTATTTTTATAAACTCTACATTAAATTTTATAAAACTCTTGTATTAATTAATATATTATATAAAAGATGCTTGTGTTAGTGGAAAATTATGAAGACCACCAAAAGCAAAAGGTTATTCTCATTGTCTCCCACTCACACCTCCCATCATCTTTCCTTTCATTTTTCTCCCAACACATTATTCTCATCACTACTCAAACCATATCTATTCTTCCTCTCACTCTCAATCTCGAAATTCCTCCTATAAATCTTTATTTTTCAGCCAAGAACACTCCAATATACTCAAATCTCCATCCCTCTTGAAGCATTCATCAAGGTATGTTGTTAAAAGTTCCAAATTAATACATGAAACAAATTAAATCCACCAAACTATCTAAAGCTCATTTTATGCATAAACCTGATTTTTCTCAGAATCCCATAAATAAAATACGAATTTTTGGAAATTTTCAGAAAATAACTTATTTTTATTGAATTACTATAATTATTGCAATATAATAAGGCAATAATTCACATAAAATACCTTTTTAGTCAATAAATTCTGGGAAAATTCTAGGATGACCCATACATTGAGTAAAGTGGATTTATGAAGTTTCATTCATTTATATTACTGTTTTATGCTTATTTTGTATTTTATTTTGTTGTAGATAAATAAATATAAAAATATAGTTATGTATGTTAAAAACTAGATTTTATATTTTTCGTACCTTATTAACATTTTAAAGACTCCATGACAAAATTTACCGATTTTAGTAAGAATGTTTGCTTATTTTTCCTGATTTAATGATTATTTAATGGTTTAAATTGATAATAAATAGCTACACATGTCCAAAAATTATAAAACCTTATCAGAATATAATATATAACATGTTAATCATAAATAAAAAGTTTAATGAATTTATCTTAATATGTTTCCTATTATGTATGATTTTATTGATTAGTTAATAATGAAAAACATAAGAAATACTTCCCATAGTCAAAAATATCCAAAACATTTACAGTAGGCTCAATATAATATTAGAAAACTATGGTTATTTTTTCAGAATTTTTGGGAATCATTTGTTATTTTTCCCGAATTTTGTTGTTGTTTAATCATTAAAATACTAAATAAATACTAAAGCAGTTAAGAAAAATATGAAAATTTTAGAGTAATTACTATTTTATGAAATAATGATTTCTGATAATTTCAGAATGTTTCATTACTGTTTAGTATTTAAAACCAATTTCCTAAGTATCTAAGCATGTAAAAATGCATTTTTAATGATTATTTCATATAAATAATTGTTTATAATATATAAAATCTGTAAATACTTATAATTTGACAAGTTATTATTTTAATAAGAAATTATTAAAATCTTGCTTAAAGTGAAAATATAAATTAATTAAGCAAAGTAATTAATTCAATTTAAAATTTATCTAACCTATGAATACATTAATATTCAAAACAAAATTTGATTATTGTTAATTCATCTAATATAAGAATATGTGTCTAATTATTTTTATTAATACTCCATTCCCGTTTAGTAGTTCCTAAACCAAAACTATTAATTATAATAGGTTCCACGTCGTTTTGACCCGAGCCGTCTATCGTACAACACGCGTATTCCGTTTGGACTAATGTGAGTAATCTACCCCATATTTTATAATTTTCAATACTTTTGGGGTGTATCATGTGGTTCTAATATGTTCCAACTTCACTTTATTATTTTAACACAATTGAGACATTGTTGAGACATTTATACATGAATCATTATTTGTATAATTGTTGTTTGTTTACGCTACATGTACTTGTAGTGCATTACCATTTTTAGTCTAATCTCCAAGACTATGCCCGTATTCTTGAGGTACGTTATGGACAATAATAGCGCTATTGGGTTGACCACCCCGCCTTGGGACGCTAAGGTGATTGATTGCACGTGGTTGAGTGTGTATGATGATTAGATGCTCCATCCTATATATATACATATATATGTATATATAGGGTGAGGACTTATTGTTGTTGTTATCATTTGTTATTCAATTTTTGATTTATAAACCGTTATCTCAATAATACTTGCTTGTCGACTTCCAAAGAAAACAAGTTTCAAATTATAAATATTTCAAACTCACAATTTTCTTTAATAAAACTAGATTACTCACCAACTCTCGTAGTTGACCTGTTTTTACCCATGATGCAGATTTGAAGAATGAAGTTGACGAAAAGTAGGGTATACCTTAGAAACCCACAAGACTATTTAAATTTGATGTAATAAATGTTGTTTGTATTTGAATTTGTATTTGTATGTTGTGGATCTTGTTTGCCTACTTAGTACTTAATTGAATGTAATCATATTATAACATAGTTGTCATGAGACTTTGAACAATATATCACGCCTTGATCGATTCCGCCAAGGATCGGGGTGTGACAGATTGGTATCAGAGCCCTTGACTATGGGGAATTAGGTTAATTGTCTTGACCTAGTCTATAGCCTCTAGGGTCCTCTCGTATGCTAGTTTATAAAATACACACAAAACTGCATGCAACTCGCACATAGAAAATCCTAGGAATACCTTTGTGTGCTAATTGCTCCCTTATGTGCTTACGTATTATTCCCGACACTTATATGTGTGCATACACTTGTGAATTTTCTCCTCTTTCTCTTAAAATCACACACCTACTCAAATGGTTTCAAAATAAAAATTTATATACATATATATTCCTTAGAATTCATAGGAAATTAAAAGTCATCCACTCTAGTTGGGTAGGATCAAAGTAATGGACGCGTAGTAACTGGAAGGGGGAGGTGCCGGTAGCCTGAAAGTCCTGACTAGGTAAGCATTCGTATACATCCCAATCAACCGAGGGACCAGTTTGCTTACCTGGGGACCAAAGGCGAGAGTTCCCAAACCTATAGGCCAAAGCGCGTTATTCACATTACTTTTGAGCCATCAAAATACCCGACCTTATCAAACGTATCCGAAAGGATACACTCCAAAATGGCCAACTCATTGGACTATTAAGTTCCCTAATGGGTCTAGAAGTGGGAAAAACATGTGAAAACTTAGTATTGTGGGGGCCCACGCAATTGCTACATGCTTCACATTTAGTACCCATGGAAAGCCCAAAAGGTGCCCAACACTCCTAACCATGGCCCAACAAGTGTTTTACAATCATTTTACCCAACAATGTTTACAAACTTAATTTACAAATAACTCACAAGTCCATATGCGTGTTTCTCATAGATGACATTACGACCCCCTCTGTAACCATTGTAACTATCACCATATGTCCACCAGCCCGTGTCGCCTTTGTACGACTTGTGGTCGCTATGGCCACTTGGCGGACATATGTCGTACACCAAAAACTCAGCGACCATTCGCTCTACCCTCAAATCAGCAAACACAAACCCGGTATCCAACTGGAACATGCTTCAACTATGGTGACCCCACCCATTTCAGAAACGCGTGTCCTATGCTTGTCAATATCATTAACACTCAAGCCCAGGCAAATCCAACAATGCATGTTCCAGCTCCCAAATGCCGAGCATTTGTCATTACCGCAACCCAAGCACAGACCGATAACAAGGTCGTAAATGGTATGTTTCTCATAAATGACTGCTACGCGTCAGTACTTTTTGATTCAGGTGCCGATAAAAGTTTTGTGTCTTTGGAATTTGAACCCATACTTCACACACCTCGCACGATTCTTGATGAACACTTTACCATAGAAGTCGCCAATGGAAAATACATTTCACTCAATGCAGTCATCAAAGATTGCATTTTCGATTTTTGCGGTCATAAATTTTCCGTCAATTTAGTTCCTATGGAACTTGGTAGCTTCGACATCATCGTGGGAATGGATTGGCTATCCCAAAACCATGCTGAAATAGTATGTTACGAGAAGTTTATTCGTATTCCTCTTGCAGACGGTCAAAGTCTTCGTATTTATGGAGAGACTCGTTCAAAAAAGCTTAGTCTTATGTCATGTACTCAAGCTCGATCATATCTACGTAAAGAATACATGACTTTCTTAGCCCATGTGGTGGAAACAAAGGTCAAAGAAAAGAAGATCGAAGATATTCCGATTGTACGAGACTTTCCCGACATCTTTCCCGATGACGTATCTAGACTCCCTCCAGTACGTGAGCTAGAGTTCCGCATCGATCTCGTTCCTGAGGCTGCTCCCATAGCCAAGTCTCCATATCGGTTGGCTCCAGCCGAGATGCAAGAATTGGCAAGTCAGCTCCAAGAATTGACCGATAAGGGATTTATCCGCCCTAGTACTTCACCCTGGGGAGCCCCGGTTCTCTTCATCAAAAAGAAAGATGGTTCGTTTCGTATGTGTATCGATTATCGGGAGTTAAATAAATTGACCATCAAGAACCGATATCCGTTACCTCGGATCGACGACCTTTTTGATCAGCTTCAAGGAGCTTCATGCTTCTCAAAAATCGACCTCCGCTCGGGTTATCACCAACTTCGAGTACGGGAAGAAGACATCCCCAAAGCCGCTTTCCGAACCCGCTATGGTCATTACGAGTTTACCGTTATGCCTTTTGGCCTAACGAATGCCCCTGCCGCATTCATGGACTTGATGAATCGGGTATTTAAACCTTATCTCGACCGTTTTGTTATCGTCTTTATTGATGACATCCTCATTTACTCCAAGACAAAGGCAGACCATGAAAGACACCTTCGTCTAACTCTCCAAACATTGCAAGGAAATCAGCTCTATGCCAAATTTTCGAAATGCGAGTTTTGGTTAAATGAGGTACAATTCCTCGGTCATATTGTAAGTGACAAGGGTATTTTAGTCGATCCCGCAAAAGTTGAAGCAGTCAAGAATTTGAAAGCCCCACGTACCCCCAAGGAAATTCGGTCATTCCTCGGTTTAGCCGGCTATTACCGGCGTTTCATTTCAAATTTCTCAAAGATCGCTTTACCGCTTACTTTTCTCACTTGCAAGGGTACGCCATTTGATTGGGGACCCAAGCAGGAAGACGCTTTCCAAACCCTTAAACAAAGATTGTGTGACGCTCCGATTCTTACACTCCCTGAAGGATCCGAAAATTTCGTGGTATATTGCGATGCCTCCAATCTCGGTCTAGGTTGTGTTTTGATGCAATGGGGAAAGGTTATAGCTTACGCATCGCGACAACTCAAAATCCATGAAAGGAATTATACGACTCATGATTTGGAGCTCGGTGTCGTGGTTTTCGCTCTTAAATTTTGGAGGCACTACCTTTACGGCATTAAATGCGTAATTTTCACCGACCACAAGAGCTTGCAACATATTCTTAATCAAAAGGAACTCAATATGAGACAAACACGATGGGTCGAACTCCTAAATGATTACGAGTGTGAAATACGCTATCATCCGGGCAAGGCAAACGTGGTAGCCGACGCGTTAAGTCGAAAAGAACATGCAAAAGCATTTCATCTAATATGTTCTACTATCTTGTCCAATCTCTGTGACCGAATTCGAGGAGCCCAACACTCGACAATTACCGAAAATGACATGCCCACGGGAATTGATGGGGAGTTGGAAAGTAAATCTGATGGTATTTTCTATTATCAAGATCGCATTTGGATCCCAGATCACGACAATCTTCGTACCTTCCTGATGGAAGAAATCCATAAAACTCGATATTCCATTCATCCTGGCGCTGACAAGATGTATCATGGCCTGAGAACCAATTATTGGTGGTCGGGAATGAAAAAGGATATTGTTTTATTCGTGGCCAAATGTCTTACATGTTCCAGGGTCAAAGCAGAACATCGACGACCCTCTAGACTATTGGTCCAACCGGTAATCCCCGAGTGGAAATGGGAAGCGATCGCCATGGATTTCGTAACCAAACTTCCCCGTACCACCAAGGGACACGACAGCATTTGGGTAATCATTGACCGTTTGACCAAATCCGCTCATTTCCTTCCCATCCGTGAACATTTCAAGGTCGAATAACTTGCTCGAATTTACATCGACGAGATAGTTAGTCGGCATGGCATCCCTCTCAGCATCATTTCAGATCGTGATGGGAGATTTCTCTCTCGGTTTTGGCAATCACTTCAAGCAGCCATTGGAACCCGCCTCGATCTCAGTACTGCCTATCATCCTCAAACCGATGGTCAATCTGAGAGGACAATTCAAACACTCGAAGATATGTTGAGGGCGTGTGTCTTAGATTTCGGAGGAAACTGGGACTCTCATTTACCATTGGTGGAATTCTCCTATAATAACACTTATCATTCTAGCATCAAGATGCCACCATTTGAGGCATTGTATGGCCGTAAATGTCGATCTCCTATTTGCTGGCATGAAATTGGCGAGTCCCACGTGATTCGTGCAACAGTGGATTCTCCAATCGTTGGTCCTGAGCTTATCCAGGAAACAACCGACAAAATCACTCAGATTCTCAATAACCTTCTCGCAGCTCGTAGCCGACAAAAGAGTTACGCCGACAAGCGACGCAAACCGCTTGAATTTACCGTGGGTGACATGGTCATGTTAAAAGTGTCCCCATGGAAAGGTGTGTTTCGATTTGGACGCAAGGGTAAATTGGCACCACGCTATGTAGGCCCGTTCAAAATCCTGAAAAGGATCGGACCAGTAGCCTACGAGTTGGATCTACCAATAGAGCTTAATAAAGTTCACCAGTATTTCATATAGCCAACCTCAAGAAGTGTTTAGCAGACGAGAACCTTTATGTTCCTCTCGAGGATATCCAAATCGATGAGACAATGCAATTTATCGAGAAACCCTTGGAAATTGCCGACCGAAAGGAAAAGCAACTCAAAAGAAGTTGCATTCCCCTGGTCAAGGTCAGGTGGCAGTCAGCACGTGGACCCGAGTATACATGGGAGCGTGAGGATCAAATGCGTACCAAATACCCGCAACTTTTCTCTTAAGGTACTCTCTTCTTAAATTTCGGGACGAAATTTCCTAAAGTAGGGAGACTGTGACATCCGCCTAAAATGGATTCGGGTCAACCCAACCCAATTGGAAATTTAATAAACCCTACTCAAGATTACTTGACGCTAATATGATCAAAACCCATACACTACGATATAAATTGACGTTAATTGCAATATAGCATAGTATAACGTTATAACTATAATCAAATTAAATTATGATACCATATTAAAATTAAATCAAAGTATGATGCTCTAATTAAATTAAAAGAATCAAACTTGAATGCTATAATTAAACTTCAAATCAAAGTAGATTGTTATAATCAAATAATAACCTATCTTTTATAAAACTCTATTTTTATAAACTCTACATTAAATTTTATAAAACTCTTGTATTAATTAATATATTATATAAAAGATGCTTGTGTTAGTGGAAAATTATGAAGACCACCAAAAGCAAAAGGTTATTCTCATTGTCTCCCACTCACACCTCCCATCATCTTTCCTTTCATTTTTCTCCCAACACATTATTCTCATCACCACTCAATCCATATCTATTCTTCCTCTCACTCTCAATCTCAAAATTCTTTCTAGAAATCTTCATTTTTCAGCCAAGAACACTCCAATATACTCAAATCTCCATCCATCTTGAAGCATTCATCAAGGTATGTTGTTAAAAGTTCCAAATTCATACATGAAACAAATTAAATCCACCAAACTATCTAAAACTCATTTTATGCATAAACCTGATTTTTCTCAGAATCCCATAAATAAAATAAGAAGTTCTGGAAATTTTCAGAAAATAACTTAGTTTTATTGAATTACTATAATTATTGCAATATAATAAGGCAATAATTCACATAAAATACCTTTTTAGTCAATAAATTCTGGGAAGTAAAGTGGGTTTATGAAGTTTCATGCATTTAAATTACTGTTTTATGCTTATTTTGTATTTTATTTTGTTGTAGATAAATAAATATAAAAATATAGTTATGTATGTTAAAAACTATATTTTATTATTTTCGCACCTTATTAACATTTTAAAGACTCCATGACAAAAAGTTACAGATTTTAGTAAGAATGTTTGCTTATTTTTCCTGATTTAATGATTATTTAATGGTTTAAATTGATAATAAATAGCTACACATGTCTAAAAATTATAAAACCTTATCAGAATATAATATATAACATGTTAATCATAAATAAAAAGTTTAATGAATTTATATTAATATGTTTCCTATTATTTATGATTTTATTGATTAGTTAATAATAAAAAACATAAGAAATACTTCCCATAGTTAAAAATATCCAAAACATTTACAGTAGGCTCAATATAATGTTAGAAAACTATGGTTAGTTTTCCAGAATTTTTGGGAATCATTTGTTATTTTTCCCGAATTTTGTTGTTGTTTAATCATTAAAATACTAAATAAATACTAAAGCAGTTAAGAAAGACACTTTTTAAATGAAAGTTTTAGTATATATTTCAAAGAGTACATAGAAAAAAGAATAAAATGAAATTAATGTGTATAACAAAATATATATGCTTTTTTGAAATGGGTGTTCATACACATGAAATATTGAATTATTCTGGGATGCAATGTTTATAACAATATATCTCAAAATCTATGAGGAATTGGAAAAAATTCGTCATCCTAAAAATGTGTTATTTGAAATAATAAACACATAGGAAAAAAATAGTTAATTAGAGTTATAACGAAAAAAATATGAATGTTTGAAAATATCTAAAAAGTTACATAAATAAGTTTGTGTTCACGTTTAAGGGGTTGTAGCAAAAGATCTGAACATATTTAGACAAAATTCTGTAAAACAAAGTTCTAGTACTACTTACCACGTTTCTAAAGATATAAAGTTTATAGAATTTGGACATCGTATGTAAAAATTATGTAACTTACAAAAATGAAGAAAAAGTCATTTTATTTGCGAAAAAGTCCCTGAAAAATTATTTTACTTGCGAATTAATCCCTGACCTGCTAAATCAGGTGAAATGAGATTTTTCACAAATTTTTGCAGATTTAGAGGATTAAATCACAAAATAAAATTCAGGGATAACTTTTTCCTAAATAAAATCAAAATGTAAGAACTTTTTGACAAATTTTCATTCTTTAAAATATGACTTTTTGAATAGTTATCGCCTATTATGTATTCACAACACTATAAGATTAAAAAAATTAAGAATAGTCTGTTGAGTGATGATAACCTATATGGCTACAGGAACATCTTTTTCAAGTTTCAACATTAAGTATTTTAAATATTTAATTTTACTATATTGTTTTCCATTTATTTTTATAAGTTATAACTTTATAATGTTTTTATATAAAGTAGAGCTTGTTATGTAACTTTATAATGTTCCGAATAATTGTGAGATATTAACTAGAATTTCTTTCATTACGCTTGATTTTTGTTGTTGAATTTAGGGCTATATTTGCCTTAGATTATTTCATTGATAACCCGACCTACTAATCAAAATTTCCTGATATGTTTATTTTTATCATCTTAATTAAATTGGACACATGTGAGTTTTAATCTTGGATTCGCCACTAATTGACATGAGATGCATACCCATCAGTCTTATTGCCAGGAATCTTTGAGATTTATAAATAATGTAGAAAATATGAAGTAGGTGTGAAATTTAATTGCAAATTTTAAATTCTTTATTTTGTTTCATAGTTAGGTGAGGACACCGAAGCATAAAAATGGAGCACCAAAGATTCACTCATGCGGCACCAACATACACGGCGGGTCCAAAAACATGGTGGCTGGGGCAAGACGATCCCGATACATGTCAATATTCAAATGGTAGACGACAACAAATATTTTGATGTATAAAATATCAATTATTATTAATATTATTAATTTTACATTTAAATAATTAGTTAAAAGTTAAAGAAAAGAATTTACTCAAACGCATTACAAGATTATGAGTATTACTATTGACGTACATGATAAAAAAAGACTATAAAAACAAAATCATGCTTAATTCTATTGTCCTAACAATTAATTGTTTTCCCAACTAAACTTACTGATGAAAAATTCTCCTTAACTGGCATAATACAATTTTTTTTACTTTCATTAAGCTATCTATTTAGGGCTAAATGCTTATTTAGTTATTTCCTTATTGTATATGACAATAATGTTTCAAAATAAAATATGTGAAATGTTTTTTTTTTTTTTTTGAACAACAAATATGTAAACTTTTACTTGCAATCTATTTAACCGCTTAAAAATGTTGCATAAGTCATGCTATTTACATATAAAGAAATCTCTAATAAAATTTCATTATTTTGAGTCAATTTATAGAAAAGAAATCTCAAAATAAATTTTATTTGTAAAAGAGGACAACATACCGGCTAACTTATTCAGTTCAATCATTTCTTCCGGTTTACCAGGTTTTATAAATTGAAAATCTCCAATAAAGTCTAATTATTTTAGGTCTATTTATGAAAAAATATATAAAAAAAAATCAACATTGAGGCTTTTTCATAAACTAACCAAAAATAGTGAGACTTTATTGAAAATTTTCAATCTAGGAAACCTAGTAAATCGGATGAAAATGATAAACTGAATACGTTAGCCGGTATGTTGTCTTTTTCTATAAATAAAATTAATTTTGAGATTTTTTCATAAACTAGCATAAAATAATGAGACTTTATTGAAGATTGTCTTTACATAAATTGGTAAAATCATGAAACATTTATCATAAACCGATAAAAATAAAATTTTATTACATATACTGATAAAAATAAAACATTATTAATAAATAAATATTTAACTAAACCCGTAAATTTAACTTGCTCTCCGTTACAAAGTTGTGATCTTAATCAGACACGATTGCATATATATATATATATATATATATATATATATATATATATATATATATATATATATATATATATATATATATATATATATATATATATATATATATAAAATCCTTTGTTATATGAAGATGAACCGTCAACCTTCCAACGGTGAAGGATGGACAGAGGTCCGGCGTAGAAGAATTAAACCGGCGATTACTACCTATTTCGCTTCCGGTATACCGGAAAGAATCACGACAAGAGAAGTTGCTAAGGCTTTTGTTCCTTTTGGGAAAATTTATGATGTCTACGTAGCGAGGAAGAAAGACGCGGGAAGGAAACACTTTGCTTTCGTTAGATTTGAAGATGTCGGTGATGAGAAAGAATTGGAGAAAAAGATGCAGAAAGTAAAGATTCAGGGAATTACGGTCACTGTTAACATCGCAAGGTACCAAAGGAAAGAGATTAACTCTAAGGCGCCCATCCACCCCCATCGTAGCTTCACTCAAATGAACAAGGGTAATAGCCATGGCCCTGTAACAGGACACAAAACATTTGCTGATGCCGTCAGAGGAAAAAACAATCAGACACCTGTTAACCCTATACCGTTAACGATGAACACCACCCTACGAACCTGGATGAACAGACAAGTCCTAATTGGTGTTGCAATAAGTCTGGATCATCTTAGCACTTTTCATGGATATATGGACGGGGGAATAAAGTAAAAATATTTAGGAGGGATTACCCTTGCATTGGAATTCTCAAGTGAAGAAAGAGCCAAATGTTTCATCGAGAATGAAGTTTATTGGAAAGAATGGTTCAGTGAATTACAATTTGCTGATCAAATGAATGTTCCCTACGAGCGCATTGCCTGGCTCAAGATTATTGGTCTTCCCTTGGAGCTTTGGGACGAGGCTAATTTCTCCTCTATTGCGGCAAGATTTGGGAAAGTAATATACCCATTCGATTTCATACATGACAGATTGGATTGGTCCATGGGCAAGGTCGGGGTACTCACGTCCAACAAAAAATGGTTTAACGAAGAGGTTGAGGTTTGCGTGGACGGAAAATTCTTCCGTGTTGGAGTAATAGAGTATACGGATGACTGGTCTCCGTTCAAGGAATGCCCTTTCGACAAAACGGCTGAATCAGACGAGGAGGAGGAGGATGAAGACGACGATGATACAGACTGTGAAGGCATATCAGATACGTGGGAAGCAAGGGCGGAGGAAGAACCGGAAGAAGGGGAATTTCGGCCGGATAACAACAGTCCACTTAATAAGTTCACCGGAGGGACTGCCATGGCTGAATCTCCGGTGATCGGAGGGAATCAGGAAGGTGACGCGAGAATTGAGGGGACCCAGACATTAACTAATGAAGTTGAAGAGACACCTAGGGGAAGTCGCGGCATGGGAAGATGTGAGGGGGAAGGTGAGCACGTGCAAAAAGAAGTCAATAATGAGAATAATTCGGTAAGTGGTGGATTAAACGGTGGGCCTGGAAAAAATCTGGTCTTTTTGGGCTGTTTTGGGCCTTTTCCCAGCAACATGGTATTTGGAATGATGGATAATGTAACGAGTTCGGATCAAGCGATAGAGAGACCCAACAATAGAAAGGCTAAAAGAAGGCGGGCAGATAGCATGGGCCGAAGTTGCTCCCCTCGTGATCGGCTAAATCAGGAACACGGTAATAAAACACAGGACGACTCTATAGATTTAAATCAAAACCCCCAAAAGTCGATTAGTTCCATCCAAGAGATCTGCAACGACAATGAAGAAGAAATCAGCAACACTATCAGAATTGGCGCTGAGATCGGGTTTCAATTTGACGAAAACGATGTTATCGCTGAAGCAATCGGGGAGAATGGAGACAAAAAGCAAGCACAATGAATTGCATCTCATTAAATATCAGAGGTATGGGAGACACGGAGAAAATCAAATGGGTCAAGCGATTGAAATCAAAACTGAAGGTAAATTTTGTCGGAGTACAAGAAACCTGGATGGGAGACTACGAAAAAATTGACATTCGAGGGTGCTGGGAATCAGATGAATTCGATTATGAAGGTGTAAATGCACATGGTCGTTCAGGTGGTCTCTTAAGCATGTGGAATAGGCTCATCTTCAATAAAACGCAGGTAATTAAATCAAGACACTATTTAATAGTTGTGGGGCAGTGGCTTGGTCAATCGGATAGTCTGATCTTCGCAAACATCTATGGACCGCAAGAACCGTCGGAGAAAGCAAGATTATGGTCAGAAATATTGCAAATTAAGCGTAATTTTCCGGGGGTATGGGTGGTTTTTGGTGATTTTAATGCTGTTAGAAGAAGGGATGAAAGGCGAAACTCGATATTCTGTAACAGAACTGCAAACGACTTCAACCAGTTTATCCATGAGGCTGGTCTACACGATTTTAACATGGGCGGACAGAAGTTCACTTATTTTTGTAGAGATGGTGCAAAACTCAGTAAGTTAGATCGATTCCTTGTCTGTTCGAATTTTCTAGCTGCTTTTCCAACGGCCAAAGTCACAGCTCAACCTCGAGAAATGTCAGACCATTGTCCTGTATCCCTTATCTCCTATGTGGGCGATTTTGGCCCCCCTCCCTTCAAACTTTTCAATTCGTGGATAGATAAAGATGAATTCGGTGTACTCGTGGAGAAAGTGTGGAGTGAATTTCAAGGATTTGGTAATGCGGATTCATATCTACTTGCCAAATTCAGATGTCTTAAAAATAATATAAAGAGGTGGATTAGTAATAGAAGACAGTCGGATCAAAAAGAAGCCACAGACCTGCGAGCCCTAATTAGCAAACTAGACAAATGCTCGGAAGAAAGGCCTTTATCAGAAATTGAGTGCAACGATAGGAACAATACGATGCAGCGATTATTTAATCTCGAACGGGCGCACACCCTTGACCTGAGACAAAAGTCAAGGATAAGATGGATGGTGGATGGCGATGAGAACTCTAAATTCTTCCACGGTGTAATTAACAACAAGAACAGAAGGAATCGGATACATGGGTTAACGATCGAAGGAAGATGGACGGAGGACGTTGGTGAAATTAAAAACGAAATTTTCAGATTTTTTCAGGACAAATTTAGAGAACCTCATGAACATCGACCGAAATTTATAAACCCAAATTTTCGATCGATTTCTGAGGCTTCGGCTGCATCGTTAGAAGCTCCATTCACGATCGAGGAAATCCGGGCTGCAGTGTGGGAGTGTGGCGGTGATCGTGCGCCGGGACCCGACGGCTTTACGTTCAAGTTTATTAAAACTTTCTGGAGCATGTTAAAAATAGATGTCATGAATTTCATCCGGTTTTTTGAGCAACATGGGTACCTCTCAATGGGATGCAATTCGTCTTTTATCACTTTGATACCCAAAGTAAAAGACCCAATGTCGTTGTCCGATTATAGGCCTATAAGCCTAAGCGGGTGTATGTACAAAATCTTAGCTAAGGCCCTTGCTGTCCGTCTCAAGTGTGTGATCGGTGAAGTGATTGGGGAGGTACAAACGGCATATGTCGCTGGTCGAAATATACTAGACGGACCTCTTATGATTAATGAAATTCACTCATGGTTAAAAAAGTCAAAGCAAAGAGCCTTAATGTTCAAAGTCGATTTCGACAAGGCATTTGATTCAATCAATTGGGGGTACTTAGATTCTGTTCTTTCTCAGATGGGCTTTGGGGTGAAATGGCGGAGTTGGATAAATGGGTGCTTGCGGTCATCTAGAGCATCAGTTTTGATAAATGGGGCTCCCACTCAGGAATTTGACATTTCAAGAGGGGTAAGACAAGGAGACCCGTTATCTCCGTTCCTCTTCATAATTGCCATGGAGGGCCTTAATGTGGCTTTGTCCTCGGCATGTGATAAAGGAATCTACAAAGGTCTATCAATCCCTAATGGTTGTCCTTCGGTATCTCACCTTTTCTACGCAGATGACGCAATCTTTGTCGGTGAGTGGTCTCAAAGAAATATAAAAAATTTAGCAAGAATACTACGATGCTTTCACGCAACGTCCGGGCTAAAAGTCAACTTCGCAAAGTCCAAAGTGTATGGCGTGGGAGTGACTAATGGAGAAATCAATAGGTTTGCAACCTCTATTGGATGCACGGCAGGGACGTTTCCGTTTACATATCTTGGAGTCCCGGTGGGTGCGAACATGGGATTAAAAAAGAATTGGAAGCCTATCATTGACCGGTTTACCTCTAAGTTGTCATCGTGGAAGGCTAAGACTTTGTCACTTGGCGGTAGAGTTACTCTCGTGAAAGCAGTCCTTGGCAACTTGCCCACATATTATCTTTCTTTGTTCAAGGCCCCGGAAGGTGTACTACATGAGCTCGAAAAGAAAAGAAGAAGATTCCTATAGGGAGGGAACGAAGAGAAACGTAAAATCTGTTGGGTTTCGTGGGACAAGGTGATCGGAGACAAGTCGAAAAACGGGTTAGGAGTAGGATCACTACGTGCACTCAACCTAAGTCTCTTAGTAAAATGGTGGTGGCGGTTAAGAAGAAATCCCCTGGCTTTATGGTACCAAACTATCACAGGAATCCACAACCTCGCTTGTAAGCCGGCACATCACTTATCGAACAAAAACATCTCGGGCGTATGGAACAACATTGCTGGTATGCATAAGGTATTGGGTCAAGAGGGGCTTAGTTTTAATGATCTTTTCATGAAGGATGATGATTCAAACACGTGGAAATGTACTTTAGCTCCTGATGGGGAATATTATGTTCACTCTCTTAGACACATGGTGGACAATAAAGTATTAGTAGACCAAGTGGGCTGCAACACGTACTGGTCAAAGGAAATCCCGCTAAAAGTCTCCTGCTTCATCTGGAGGGCTGTTTCGGATGGCTTGGCCACAAAAGAGGGGCTGTCAAAGAGGGGAATTCCTTGCTCGTCTAATGTTTGTGAGATCTGCAATTTAGAAAATGAAGACCGGGACCACACACTTTTGCGTTGTCGGCGAGCAAAGGAGGTATGGAAGACTTTATCGAGTTGGTGCGGGATCCAGTTCAATGATTACCACCGCTTAGAAGATCTTCTCAATGCAACAGAAAATCGGGGAAGAAGGTCGAAAAAACGTATGGTGCTAATGTGCATTCTATATGGAGCGCTATGGAACATTTGGAAGGCTAGGAACATGAATGTGTTTCAAAAATACTCCCAATCCCCTGGAACGATTGCTGATCGGATTAAGTTGGAGGCATTTAACTGGATAAAACACAGAGGTGGCTATAGCAACCTCAATTGGACTCGGTGGAATTTAACTCACATTGCATGTGTCTAGTCTATAACAATGTATAATCGGTGGGTGGTTCGATTGGTGTTTGTTGCCGGTAACTCGCTGGCTTAACTTTCGAACGATTATGTTATTTGGTGTTGTTATTTTATAAAATTATTTGCCGTTTCTAAAAAAAATAAAATAGAAACAACTTTAATGTTGTCATATAAAAGTTCGTGCTGTTCCAAAAAAATAAATTATATCAAGCGCTATGATGACGATCTTCTAAAGGACATTAAATTATTCTCTTTTTAAGTCATGCTAAATGAGTTAATAATGTTGATTTTTGTAATGTACGAATCTATGCAATATCAATTAAAGTGAACGTATATAGTGTATAGTATATACATCCTCTTAAACTCTTAATTATATTATTAAATTAAATAGTTCCCAAATAGAAACTAACCATGGTTAATTTAGAGGCTGTTGTGTTTGACCAGTCTGGTTCGGTAGGCGTGGCATCCTGTTTCTTCCCTCTTTCGTAACCTCCATTGGCGCACCCATAAAAACCCCCTCAAATCACGATGTACTTCCCAACTACACCTACCAATTCATTCATACAGTGTAGAGAGAGATCTCGAGGACAGAAGGCTCAACAAAGCTCTCTATATTTCGATATTTTCTCTCTAATCCACGCACTTTCTTGAAACTATTAATTCTTTGTTGTTTGATCGGTTCAATTTTGGGGTAACAATGCAATCGGATTCAGTAAAAGTGTCGCCGTTTGATCTGATGTCTGCGGTCTTTAATGGGAAAGTAATGGATGCATTGAACGCATCGGAATCGGGAGAATTAACATTACGACCGACGTTGAAGATGCTGGTGGAGAATCGTGACCTGCTGACGTTGTTTACCACGTCGGTTGCTGTGCTGATAGGATGTTTCATCGTTCTGGTGTGGCGGAGATCGTCTACGAAGAAACCAGTTGAAGATTTGAAGCCACAGCCGATCGTTGTTCCAAAGAGAGAGAAGGAACCTGAGGTTGATGATGGCAAGAAGAAAGTTACGATTTTCTTCGGAACACAAACTGGAACTGCTGAAGGTTTCGCTAAGGTGAAGCACCCGACTACTGAATGCATAATTCCATGTCGCAACATTTTTTCAACTGCTTTACCATCGACATAACTTTTTCGGAATTTTTTTGATATTATGTTTCTGTTTTTCTAATAGGCACTTTTAGAGGAAGCGAAAGTTAGATACGAAAAGGCCTCCTTTAAAGCAGTTGATTTGGTAAGTTTTGGCTTTCCCTACTTCGAATTTTACATGCTAACCTACAACCAGAATCTTAGATACTTTCTCTGAAAGTACATGATTCTTAAAATCATCGACCTATCACCTAACTAAATGTTGAATGGCCATAATTATTTCAATTGCAGGATGATTATGCCGCTGATGATGATGAATATGAGGAGAAACTTAAGAAAGAGTCCTACGCATTTTTCTTTCTAGCTACGTAAGTTATCATATCCTATTGCTCTCAACCACAATTTTAATCATACATAACAGCTTTCTGTAAACTACTTAACTACCTTCTAACCGAATCTACTATGATGCATGATTGATATAGATATGGAGATGGTGAGCCGACAGATAATGCCGCCAGATTTTACAAATGGTTCACAGAGGTAAACATTTTGACTCTACTAAATCAACACGATAACATCCAAACAAGATACAAGTATTGAAATATATTTTTCTTTACTCGTGTAGGGAGAATCTAAAGGCGAATGGCTCAATAAACTTCATTATGGAGTGTTTGGCCTTGGCAACAGACAATACGAGCATTTCAACAAGGTAAGAATTGTTAATTTGCTATCATATCATCATTTTCCCTTCTTGTTTTATAACCCATCATAATTACTCTAAACTAAATACACATTTCTCTTAAATCATATGTAGATTGCAAAGGTGGTTGATGATAGTCTCACAGAGATGGGTATGTCCAATTCCCAAAATTTACTGTACCATTTATGAAATCCCTCTGTTTGGTTTTTCCCTTTTCATCTAAATTTTTGTCATTAATTTTTTCAGGTGCAAAACGCCTTGTTCCTGTTGGCCTTGGAGATGATGATCAATGTATCGAAGATGATTTCACCGCATGGTATTAAACATATCTTACATTCATAATTTCAAGTCATATAATGGTTGATTAATTTATAATATTTCTGATTTCTTTCTTGATTTTGATCTTTAGGAAAGAGTTAGTGTGGCCAGAATTGGATCAATTGTTGCGTGATGAAGATGATGCAACCGTTGCAACTCCTTACACAGCTGCTGTTTTGGAATACCGCGTTGTATTTAATGAAAAACACGATTCATCTGTAGAAGATCATAGCCATACAAATGGTCATACTGTTCATGATGCTCAACATCCATGCAGGTATTTCAAGAAATATCCAATTCTGATTGTTATATAAATTCTAACTTCATCACATTCTTTAACAAACTGACATAAATTCGTTCTTTTTTTTTAAAAGATCCAATGTTGCATTCAAAAAGGAACTTCACACCCCTGAATCTGACCGCTCTTGCACTCACATAGAATTTGACATTGCCAACACTGGACTATCGTAAGTTACTTTACTACTTTACTTTATTTGATAATATTTGATGTGTTCCTTTTTAGATTTTAATTTTTTTTTTTTTTTTTTTTGATTTTCAGATATGAGACAGGGGATCATGTTGGTGTATACTGTGAGAATCTAAGTGAAGTAGTGGAAGAAGCAATTAAATTAATTGGTTTATCACCAGATACTTATTTTTCAGTCCACATTGATAAAGAAGATGGAACACCAATTGGTGGGGCCTCTTTGCCACCTCCTTTCCCTCCATGCACTTTGAGAACCGCATTGACTCGATATGCAGATGTTTTAAGTTCTCCCAAAAAGGTATGTTGTATAAGAAATAGCAACGTGCTTTCATTGATTTGTTCATTATAGCATCCTAATTTTTTTGAATAATTATTTGTTTCAGTCTGCTTTGCTTGCTTTGGCTGCTTATGCTTCTGATACCACCGAAGCCGAACGACTAAAATTCCTCGCATCGCCAGCTGGCAAGGTTGGTCAATATTTAATTTTTTTAAACATAAAAAATAATCATTTTTCTTTTATTAAAATTATTATTATTGTTCAGGATGAATACGCTCAATGGATAGTTGCAAGTCAAAGAAGTCTTCTCGAGGTCATGGAAGCATTCCCGTCTGCAAAACCTTCACTCGGTGTCTTTTTTGCAGCTGTTGCCCCTCGCTTACAGCCTCGATACTACTCGATTTCTTCTTCTCCAAAGTGAGTAAATAAATCAAAATTAATTTCATAACATTTTATTTTTCGAAAACATCATCCTAATAATTTCTATCCAATTTTATTACTTTCTACAGAATCGCGGAAAACAGAATTCATGTTACTTGTGCATTAGTCCACGAGAAAACTCCAGCTGGCCGAATCCACAAAGGAGTCTGTTCTACTTGGATGAAGGTATTAAACTATTAATTACTCCTCTTTTTATCCAAATACTCATTAACTCATTAATCAAAATTTATTAATTTTTTCAGAACGCCGTACCTTTGACCGAAAGTCAAAATTGTAGCTGGGCACCAATCTTTATCAGAACATCAAACTTCAGACTTCCTTCCGACCCTAAACTTCCCGTCATCATGATTGGCCCGGGTACCGGCCTCGCTCCTTTCAGAGGCTTCCTTCAAGAACGATCATCTTTGAAGCAATCCGGAACCGAGCTCGGATCCTCCATTTTATTCTTCGGATGCAGAAACCGCAAAGTGGTACGTTCAAAAACAAAAAATCAATTTTTTTAAATCGAAAGTACAATGCTGTATTAATATTTTCGTTAACAGGATTTTATATACGAAGACGAATTAAACAACTTCGTTGAAACCGGTGCTCTTTCCGAGCTTGTTGTCGCATTCTCCCGTGACGGTCCCACTAAAGAATACGTGCAACACAAAATGAGCCAAAAGGTAAGTTTTATTTATTTGTGTATTTTATTTATAGCAACCTATTTTTTTTTCTTTTTTTAATTTATTTTGTTGTTTTAACAGGCTTCGGATATTTGGAACTTGCTTTGTGAGGGAGCGTATTTATACGTATGTGGTGATGCGAAAGGCATGGCTAGAGACGTACACAGAACACTTCACACAATTGTCCAAGAACAGGTACGTTAATTTTTTAAATAATTAAGATAAAAAATTGACTTTATTTTATAGTGACTTGTTTTTAAAAAATTCATTGCATTTTTGGTCCATGTCTTTCTGTGGCTCAAAATTGAAATATACGTTGCACTCCGTATTTGACTTTGAATGTCTTTTTCTTTCGTTTATAAATATTTGGGGTGAGAGAAATGATTGCGTGTCCCATTCTAGACCAATTATTTAAATTGCTTTTTTTTTTGGCATTATGGGGCCTTTAAAATATAAATAACTAAATTATTATATCTTTTATAATTTCAGGGATCTCTAGATTCTACTAAAGCAGAATTGTATGTGAAAAATCTACAAACAACAGGAAGATATCTTCGCGATGTTTGGTAATTATCTTTCAAGATGTGGAAAAAGGGTACAAATAATTTATATGGAATTAAGAAAGTGTCCCGTTTGAGGGGCATTGCGGGGTTTAAAATTGTTATTAATTTTTTTTTTTCTGTAACTCATTTTTTTGTCGGTGTATTTTATAATTGTTAGAATAGATTCGTGCTCGCATTATTTAGGTATCCAAATTGTATGTGTTATGTAAGATGTAAACATGTATCTTTATGAAGTCGAAACACTTGAAACTTGTTAACTTAGGACTCGATTAATAAGGGAAAGCGTTTATATGTGAACTTTATTTTTGTATCATTAACATCTTTTCTAGAGATAAATTCTAAATTCCGTAAACGTTCAAGGCTCATGGTGTGCAAGTGATGTGGAAATTGTAATCAAACAACAGAGAATTGGAATAGACGAATATTGATTGACAGATTTAATTAACAACATATTTATCTATATAAAAATACCTAACTTTGGAATATTGAATGATAAATCATAAATTAAAGTGATTATTGTTTTTTAAATTAACATTTAGAACTTTTAGAAATTAAAAAAAAAAAACAGTTTTATGGCAAAAGATAAATGGAAACACAATATGCTTTTACTATGTCCTTGCTTAAGTTTAAGTTCTTTCAAATGATAAGACATTAGACATTATGTTATATTTGTGTTATTCAAAGATAGGTTAAATTTTACAAACAAGTAGCTGCGTGGGTGCTATTTACGTACTCTTAAGTGCAAGAATAAAACATAAAAGCTAGAGCAGTAAAATAACTTATGGAATATAAGATAATATGTACTAAATAAATATGTGTAAATATGTACATGGTGTAAATATTAAATATACGAAAGGGTTTAGTGGGCCGTGTTCGTGATTGGCTAGTATAAACAAAACCAAAATAAAACATATATTATGGGGCCAAAAATCCAACATATCAAAATTGGTGAACAAGCACCCAAATCGAATTGTAATCCATATGCATATGTGGGCTCTTTTAGTTTTACCTAAATTGTAATTGTAATTATGTTTTTTTCGGATATAAAAAATTAATAAACATGTATCATGGGGCCGAAAACCAAATGTATCAAAATTTGTTAAGAAGCTCCTAAATCGAATTGTAATCAATATACATATGCGGGCTCTTTTAGTTTACTGTTTACCTAGATTGTAATTGCAATTAAATTTTCTTCGTAGGTAAAAAAACACATATATTAGGCCAAAAACCAAACGTATCAAAATTGGTTAAGAAACTACTAAATCGAATTGTAATCAAGATACATATGTCGGCTCTTTTAGTTTACCTAAGTTGTAACTGTAATTGTATTTTGTCGGAGGTCTTCTATGAAAACAGTTTATTTTTTTTTATTTTTTTTTTTTTTTTTTTTTTTTTGGTAACCGAGGACCCCACCCGACCCATCCTTTGGATGACCCTGATGAAGCAACCTCGGGGCCCACGCACACCTGGCAGCAGGGTGGTCCGGGTCAATCACCTACGGGGGTAGAGAGGTGGCCAGTGGCCATCCCCTGATTGAAACCTAACACTCCCTATGGGGAAAGGGAGGGAGTGGGATTAGAACTTGAAACCTCTTTATGGGGGAAGAGAAAGAGTCCTAAGCCTTATCCACTAGGCCATCAGGGTGATACCCAATGGTAAGAGTTGCCGATCATTCTACCTTCCTTTTAAACCTGATGTTGTACGTATGTCGCACCCTGCTGAAAGTTGAGGTAGACAAACGGCGTCATGGTGAACACCACGAAGCTGCTGGTGGATACCCCACACGTGGTGAAGAGGCCGTTGTACATTCTCTCATTCACTCTTTTTAGACAGTGGGAGCTGAAGTAGACAAACGACGTCATGGTGAACACCACGAAAACTATAGCGGCGTCATTAGTGGAAGCCTGCCACTTGGCATTCTCTCATTTTCTCTTTTTTAAACCATTGAATTATCATAGTTTTCATATATATATATATATATATATATATATATATATATATATATATATATATATATATATATATATATATATATATATATATATATATATATATATATATATATATATATATATATATATATGTGTGTGTGTGTGTGTGTGTGCGTGTGTGTGTGTGTATGTGTGTGTGTGTGTGTTGTAAATAACCGATGGATGATAAATAATTTGTGACAACATTGTCAACTCTTATGTCAAATATGTGTAAAAGTTCATTTATTATGTCTATAATTTTTCTAGTATAAATACATCCATTGTAAAGATGAAAGACACAACATTTGAATACAATCTTCTAAATGTTCACATTCTCTCTAACTCTTCTTCATTCTCACCATAAAGTTTTAGTTTGTCAATATTGTTTTAATTACGTTAAATTTAACACGTTATCAATACGAAAGCTCTAAGCAATGAGATTAAACAAGTGGAAATCATAACAATCTTAATCAAGTTTAAAAAATATGTCAAACATTGCAAAGCTCGAGTTTGTAGCTCTTGAAGTGAGTGGAAATAACTATATGACATGGATGATAGATGTAAAAATGCATCTTAAGTCCATGGGAATTCCTATTGCTATAAATGAAATTAATGAGTGCTCTGCACAAGAGAAAGCAAAGGCACAAATTTTCCTTCGTAAGCATATTGATGAGATGTCGAGATTTGAATATCTTGACTTCACGGATCCAAGAATTCTTAGGAATCAATTGAAGGACAGATTTGATCATCAAAATAAAGTTATAGTTCCAAATGCTAGAGTCGAATGAAGACCCCTGAGATTTCAAGAAAGTGAACGAATACAACTCGGCTTTGTTCAGAATAGTTTCACAACTAAAATATTGTAGACATGAGGTTACAGATGAAAATATGTTGGAGAAAACTTACTCTACATTTCATGCATCAAACATCACTTTGCAACAACAATATCAGTTGCAAACGCTCATAAAATATTCTGAATTGAACACATGTCATCTTGTTATAGAGAAAAATAATGAACCATTAATGAAAAATCACCAATCTCGTCCAACAGGATCAGTAGCACTTCCAGAAGCAAATGCTACGAACACTGATGGTCCTAGAAATAATACACATGGAAGAGAACGTTGTCATGGTCGTGGACAAGGTGGTGGTTTTGGTCATGATCATTCTGGCCAAAACCAAAGTTATGGTAAAAAACAAAACTCTATCGTGGAAGAGGTAATTCTTGTAACGTGGTTATGGTCGTAATAATAATAATTACCATTCTCTAAAAAGAAATTATGCTCAGCCATAAGAGAAAGCCAAAATGGCAAGACATGATGCCGAGACATGATAGAACCCTGATTGTTCTTGTTATAGATGTGGTACACATGTCATTGGTCAAGGAGCTGTCGCACACCTACACATCTTTGTCAACTTTACTAGGCTTCCCTCAAAGGAAAGGGAAAATAAGCAAACCTCGTCAACAATGTTTATTTTGACAATGTGGAGTTTGACAACAAGGAGTTTAACATGTTGGTTTGAAAACACCAAGCTAAATGCTCTAGATTCCTGCTATGACTTGGACGCCTATAATTTAAGATTGCTAATGTTTGTTGTAGCTTGTTTTCATGTAATGTTTTCCTACAATAAATAAAATTTCGTTATGAATACGAATATAGACTAATTATTTGTTTCATATTGAAGTTCAATATGAGTTGAACTAGTGCTCAACACCAAAGAAATATTGAAGATCTTTTAATAGCAAATAGTGGTACCACACATGTTGAAGTTGGTAATTTTCTTGAATGGTAATAATACACATTGAAGAGGACGTTGTCATGGTCGTGGACGAGGTCGTAGTTTTGGTCATGATCATTCTGGCCAAAACCAAAGTTATGGTAAAAAACAGAACTCTGATCGTGGAAGAGGTAATTCTTGTAACGTGGTTGTGGTCGTAATAATAAGAATTACCATTCTCTGAAAAGAAATTATGCTCAGCCACAAGAGAAAGCCAAAATGGCAAGACATGACGTCGAGACATGATAGAACCCTGATGGTTCTTGTTATAGATGTGGTACACATGTCATTGGTCAAGGAGCTGTCGCACACCTACACATCTTTGTCAACTTTACTAGGCTTCCCTCAAAGAAAAGGGAAAATAAGCAAACCTCGTCAACAATGTTTATTTTGACAATGTGGAGTTTGACAACATGGAGTTTAACATGTTGGTTTGAAAACACCAAGCTAAATGCTCGAGATTCCTGCTATGACTTGGACACCTATAATTTAAGATTGCTAATGTTTGTTGTAACTTGTTTTTATTTCTCTTGTTTTCATGTAATGTTTTCCTACGATAAATAAACTTTCGTTATGAATACGAATATAGACTAATTATTTGTTTCATATTGAAGTTCAATATGAGTTCAACTAGAGCTCAACACCAACGAAATATTGGAGATCTTTTAATAGCAAATAGTGGTACCACACATGTTGAAGTTGGTAATCTTCTTGAATGGTATAAAAGTTGTGAAATACCAACTAAAGAAATATTTTTATTGAGCAGTGGAATGGAACATGAAATTACTAACACTTGTTGTAAATGGGACGGAATTTGTAATTGCATCGTTATATTAGGATAAAGGGATGGAATTATGTATTACAACCTTAATGGGGCGAAAATGGGTAAAATGTCCAAGATGACTACTATGCTTTTATGAAGCATAAGTAACTATTGGAATGTATTTGGAATGATAGTAAGAATGAATCCAACAATGATTAGACAAATGTTGTATGTTTAGTTGTGTAATATATTATGATCTCTTATTAAATCAATAAAGATTGAAGAATTTTTGGAAGCAATGGAAGTCACGAGTTATGTGGATTAGTGTAGTTAGACATACATAGCTACTAAAATGAGTGCAAGTGGATTTTTAAATGGGTTACATGGCATAAAGTTAAATGTTTAGTGATATTAAATGATATGTTTTCACTAGCATGTGTTTTGAAATGACTTGGTGACTTAATGTGTTAAGAGTTGAATGCAATTTTCTAGTAAGAATATGTTATGTTTACAAAGTGATTTGCAAATTACAATGCATGCTTTTAAAGAAATGTTTATGAGTCAAATGGTATTGTGACGCAATATGAATGATTTATGTATGTCTTTTAATGCTAATACTAAATTATTTTATTGCATAGCATGACAAATGTGTATGAAATTACATAAAAGACAAGAATGTGAACTGCATAAGAGTTAAGTACGGTTAGTGCAGACCAAGAAATCCCAACCGTGGGATTAGGCTAATTCTACCAAGGATGGTGCCTCCTGTCGCGAAGGTAGATGCCATATGGTTCATTGTAGACTGAAATGTTCTATCTATAATGGTTGTGAGCAGGTTCCTAAAATGAGACTCGAGCAGGTTTCAAAGTGAGACTTGAGATGCAGTTTCAAATCGTAATAATGACTTCGGTCTAGTATACCTGAGATGAGGTTAAAATCGTAAGCTAATCGTCACACATAGTGACTTCGGTCTAGCAGACCTGAGATGCAGTTTAAAAGTGTAAGCTAATTGTCACATGCAGTTTAAAAGTGTAAGCTAATTGTCACATGAGAGATTGCATTGAGTGTGTGATCATGCATATATGCATTTGCATTGTATCACGAAAACAAGAATTGTATGAAATGAATTTGTAGAAGTGTATGAAAAGACTTTTGTGTCTAAACTCATGTATCTTATGAGACATTATGTCTTACGTATGTTTCTTTTAATGCCATGTGTTCTAGGGAACAGGTGATCTAGCATCGGATAAAAGTATGGAAGGGCATAGAAGTCACATGATACTTCATAGTAGATTTGATGAATCGATGGTAATGACCTCCCTTATTGATGTAGTGTTGTCTCATGTTGAGGGTGAAAGGTTTTCTGCAAACCATGAACTAAATAACCTAAGTTCACATGCAACCTATGAGGATCTATGTTTTCTACTATTGAACATATATCAAAAAAAAACCTAGAGGCCAATAAGAAATCTAAAGATCAAGATAGAATAACCAACCTTTATTTCTTGGAAGCTGAGCAGCAAAAATATCCTGCCTCAAATGAAAGTCACACCCAAGCTAGGAGGAGAGGGGATCGAAAATTCCAGAGAGATCTTGAAAAGTGGCGAAAATAATGAGTGCCCAGGGACCCCTATTTATAGTTTCCAGATGACCAGTTGATAAGCCTTAAGGATAAACCGATTTGAATTCAAATAAGATAAAACCTTTTATCTTATAATTCAAACTCTATTTATCCTCTATTATCAATTTCGAATATATATATATATATATATATATATATATATATATATATATATATATATATATATATATATATATATATATATATATATATATATATATATATATATCGACACTCACTGGTCACTCTCACACTGCCACTTACTAAACTATTGAATAATTACAGTTTCAGTCCCTGCACCTTTAATTAATTAAATTAATCCCCAAATTAAATCTAATTAATTCTGGATTAATTCCTAATTAATTAATATAGTTTCTAATTAATATATTATGACTTTAATATATTAATAAACCATATATTTAATTCCTGTTGATTTATTAATCTCATAATAAATCAACCTTTCTCTCTAATTAACTAGCACCTTAAGCTTCCTAGAAACTACAGCGAAACTCTGACCTAGTCAGTTCTGTCCAAAGATAATGTTGAATTAGGTGTCTAAGCCATGACTTTACATTTATGTTTATCTTGTTAATTGAAGCAAAGTCCATTTGGGTTGCCCTCATAGCTGGAGGTTAGGATAGAGTTCAGTAGAGTAAAAGGTTGATTTATTAATTGTTTAATAAATCAATAGAATTAATTAAATGGTTTATTAATATATTTAAGTGTTAATATATTAATTAGAAACTATAGTAATTAATTAATATTTAATCTTGAATTAATTGGATTTAATTCAGTGATTAAATTAATTAATTAAAAGTGCAGGGACTGGTTTGTATTTATTTAATAGTTGAATAAATAACTGGCCAGTGGACAGGGGCCAAAGTTGGCGCCAATATGGAGGGAACTCCATAGTTGGCGAAAACCCTATTAGGGTTTAGAAAATGCTTGGTCCATTTAGTCAGCAGGCTTGCCCATTTGGAGGCTCCTTAGGGTTTCAGCTGTAACCCTTGGAGGCTATAAAAAGAGGCACCTGGCACCCTCATTCTCTGTGCCACTTTTGAACCAAGACTACTCTGCTGTACTGTCTTCTCCATTGCTTGGGTGTGACACCATTTGAGGCAGGATCTGTTTGCTGATGGCTTTAAGAACAAGATCAAAAGGTTGGTTGTTCTTCATTTGATCTTTAGAAATAATTGTTGGCTTTAGGATTTTAGTTTATTATCTTCATAGAAGAAAACATAGATCTTTCTAGGGTTGCATGTGAACCATAAGAAATTATTTGTTCATTGTTTGCTAGAAAACCCTTCAGTGGTATCATAGCCAGGTTTGTTTTCTTATGAATTGATATAAACTGCTTGTATGATTCTTGCCTTGAGTGTTTTTGCGAAAAGCTCTCTTGGAATGGCCTTATTTTCGTGGCCTAGGCTAGGGTTTCCTAACCTTAGCCGCCACCCCTTTATTCCCCCCCTTTAATTGCTTGATTTGCTGCCTTAAATAATTGGTTGTTGTTTTGGTAATTATTGGATAATTAAATAACTAGAACCCCTTATTCTTGGCATGCTGTTTTTGAAATTAGGGAATAAGGATAGGGAATTAATTTTATTAATTTTGTGGTCCCCCATTCTTGATTTAATTAGTTTAATTAAATTGTTTAATTAAAAGACCAATTAAATTACTTAAAGAATTAATTAAATTTTCGAAAAATAGAAATAAATTTGAAAAAATTCTTAGTAAATTAATTCTAAAATATTTTAATAAGATTAAAATATATCTTATATATTTATGATTAAAAGTTAATACTTATATATAAGATTAAATGGTTAGTCTTACTGCTAGTAGGCCTCATTCACAAAACTGTCCTATAAAGAGGGTATAAGGCGACTGCCTATAAAATGGTAGTCTAATGGGTATCCACTCTTACCCACCGCTCTCCTGGTCAGTCGAGTGTCGTTAGCCGAACGGGTTTGATAGAACTGCTAAGCCTCTTAAAAGTATAATGCTATAATTGAAAGTACTAGAGCCTTAAACAAAACCCTATCTAGTTACTTTAGGATAAAAATGTGAATTGGTGCTAATCCATGGAATTGCACATTGCACTTTGTGGAACGTTGGTGGAGCGTATGTGGTTTACCGGCACGCCAACTGGGGTCCGCAAAGACTTGCAATGGGTTTCTTGATTTTGTCATTATTGACGGAGCGTGTGTGGTTAACCGGCACGTTAATTAGAGATGACAATTGACTTCGAGAGTACCGAGCGAATTTGCATGGTTATTCACACCCGGTTTGTGATCCTCGGCATCCCAGTCACAAACAGTGGGGCACATCCGAGACTAAACATGCCATTGAACAGTTCAATGTGTCTCAACAGATCTAGGAATTTCATAAGATGAAATTGATAAGTGCATTATCTACCTTAATGACCATTATGTTGTGATTACGGCATCCCTCTTCACACCATAGTTGGGGCATTTTGGGTCCTAGCCTTAACAAATAATATATTGGGTAATTATTTAAAAGGATTAATTAAACTAATAAAATTCTGTTTATTGTAGATGTCTGAATCAAGTGTCTATTCTCCTCCCTCTCCTCTTTCACCCATTTCTGAGAGCTTCAGAATGCACCTGCTACATAAGGTAAGGCTGACTGGCCTAAACTATATGGTATGGCTTCATAAATAGAGAATAGTTTTCTGTTTTGCTGGCAAGCCATATCTGACTGAGTGTCCGCTCCCCAAAACATGACATCACACAGTAGCCTGTGATGAGCATGACTCCTTGATTGTCAAGTCAAGGAAAGTTCGTTGCCTAATACTATTGATCATTGACCCCGAGTTCCGCAGGAATTAGAATTCCTGGGGTCAGATAAGTTGACACAGCTAGTTGTGGAAAGGTTCCATGAACTGGTTGAGAAATGACGAGCTAAGATCTTCAAAGAGTTTGAAGTGTGCAGGAAGTAGCACCAGTTCACATGTTCTCAAGACTGAGAGACACATAGGTGAACTGTATAAATTTGGTCCCCTTTTTTTGATCGGGAGTTAAAGCATTAGCTCGGCTCGCTGATCCGTTCATTCTGATGTACAGAAAAGGAAACCAGATAAGACAATCGTGGATATGCATTCAATGTTGACTCTGTATGAGTCGTTCATAGAGAAGCATAGTTCCATTGATTCAGCTGCTTCGGGATTAAGTCAAGTAATAGGACACATCAAGAAATGATCCAGATCGTCTGGACCGGTTCCTCGATGTTTCAAACTGGGAATCCACAGGGTGGGACACAGTCACGGAAAGATTAAAAAATGCTCCGAAGCCGAACAGTTTGGCAACTCAGGAATATCTTAAAACTCAGAACCCTTGATCCTTAATTCCTTGATACAGGATGTGTTTCTCACATTTGCTATGTATGCATGGACTCTGTAGGATGTGGGATGTTGTTGCATAGGAGCATATTCAGATTGGATTTGAAGCTCATGCAGTTTTGAAGTTTAGCTAGATATTAAATCATGTTATTAGCTTATTAAATGCATTTTGACATTGTCTGTCATATAATACATTGTTCAAGGATTTTGTTTTAATAAAATTGTCAATTTTTTTAACACCTGTTGTTTGAAATTATCTTTGAAATGTTATATGATTGTGTTGAATGCATGATTAGTAATAACTTGAATATTGATACATCCAAAGTGTTTGGATTTAGGAATTGTGTCCCTTATGATTGTTAAGATAAATATTATAAGAATCAATTCAACCAAAGGTCCAGTTGGAAAGGACCTTGGAATCACTTGACTTGAGTCACTTGATGAGTTGAGTTCTTAATGTGTCAAGAAATGAATCAACCAAAGATCCAGTTGGACAGGACTTTGGAATCATTTGACTTAGAGTCAGATGATGATTAAGTTCTTTATAAAGCACATGTGGCAAGAAATGAATCACCCAAATATCCAAAGGATAGGATTTTGGAATCAGCTGACTTAGAGTCAACTGAAGATTGCAAGCCTTGAACAAAATTAAAAAAGTCATAAGTTTACATAGAGATGTAAAAGAGATTGAGATTAGGAGCAACGAACACATCAGTTGCTGTGTATTGCTCGAATCCTCAAATTGAACACAATTGGTTGTACTCCGCGATATTTGTCAATCGGTATTACAAATATGGCTTCGCTTATCAGAATAAGTGATTGAATTGAAACCTTGAACAGTTCAAGGACTTCAAAGGAAGTACAAGACCCACGGAACCTGAGTGACAACATAAACTGGGAAAATGTTTTACAGTTTATTCCCTTCCAAGAACATTAATAGTTATAATATGTCTTAGGGAGATGATGGAGCGTTGGTCAAAACAGTTCGATCCTCAATGTATGAGATACATTGTCAATTAGTTTCCGATACATTGAATACTAAACCAGTCAGACCATATTCCAACCACATCCTTCGACTAAGTAGGTTTTGCAGACACTGTCTGAAATGTAAAGCTAGGATTGTCCCACTTGTACATTAAAAGTCTAGGGTCTTGTAGTGTTCGTCCGAACCACATGACTAGCCTGAACCTAATCAGAAATGTCGTTTCACTAGCTATCTCGCTGTACCTGGAAAAGAAAGAGCTCTTTTAGAAAGAACTCATGTTCTAAGGAAACAGTGGGAGTTGGGACAGTCCTGAATGAGTTCAGGATTAGCAAAGTGAAAGAACCTTTAGTCATCACTAGGCTTAGAGCAGAAATTAGATTTCGTTTTTAATACTGACATAATCTTCTCTTGACCAGTAGTATTGATCACCGTCATAAGTAGTTATGATCGGGGTGACATACCGAATAGTGGTAAAACACTATAGTTGGTACGGATTTACAATCCGACTACTTGAAAGCATTGGTGAGCCCGGTTGCTGCCAATTAAGAGAGCCTTAGGACAAGATACAGTCTATGTGACAGTTTGATTGATTTTACAACTGGTCTTAAAACCAGTGGGAGTAATTGAATCATCAAAAGAAAGCAGCATGGACAGAAACATACCTTCAGAACATCTGGTTGAGTGAGACGATACCCAGAGTCAAGTAATTGATTACGGGAGAAGCACTCTCAATAGAAGATGAAATCCGAAAGGATTCTGCATGGCACATTGTAAGTCGTTAGTGGAGCGCGTGTGGATCACCGGCACACTAATAGGGACTTACAAAGAGTATGCCAATACAAAGGTACATAGGCCCGGGATTACCCCATGGGCATCTTGCAAGAAAGGATATTAAGATTCTCAAAATATGCCAAAGGATTGGATTTTGAGAAAGGGCTGAAAGATATCTATTAAGATGTCAGAAAGGTTTGGATTCTCAAAATGTGTCATAAGCTCTGGATTTTGTGAATAGTCCATAACCGTGTCAAAGCCAGTGGGAGTGTTGCTGTTATCTACTATCTCCGTATGAGAATTACATATTGTTTCTAGGAAACGTCTATTTTCATTACAAATTGTAATGACTTGGTGTTAAGAGATGGATCGCTATGAAAGACTTAATAGAGATACGGCATACTCAGGTGGTTGTAAACATCTATGAGATAGATCCAAACTCTGCCAAAATGATCTTGATGAGACTCAAGATGCATAGCTCAGGAAAAGAATTTCCTGTCATTGCAAAGTGTAATGATTTGGGATATAAAGAAGGTGCAGCATACTCGCATAATCCATAGACATCTATCAGATAGATGTTGTCATCAGTATAGACCTAGCCATAGTAAGCATGATCTTGATAAGATTCAAGATGCATGGAAAAAAGTCTCCGAAAGGTTATAGTTATTGAAAATCATGACACAAGGATTATAAGTAATCCTTAGATTCCAAAAGAGTTTGGAATAAGACTAGATCGAATCCAACAAGTTTCTTGGATCGATCAGAAGTGTCATGAACATGTCTTGATGACTTAATGCTTAGAGCATTGTGAGTCAGATTTAGGATATGACCTGGCTGGGAATACTTAATGGATTTTGTACATACGTGAGAAATCATTGGAAAATGATTAGGGGTGAATGTTGATAACAATTTGAAAAAAGTTTTTTAAAATAGGGACTTAATGGTTAAAGAATTTCGTTGGCATTCCGATGTAGCGTGTGTGGCTCACCGGCACATCGTAACACCTCGAAATAGTCTAAGGGTGCAGTCATGTGGACTGAAGATCCCGAGAACCATGGAAAGTCACAATACATAGAATGGAGTTGTAAGTGAGAATGACGGTATGACCAAAACTGAAATATCATCGGAAGGATATCCGATCGGATAAAGTGTATAAATGTATAACATTTGAATACATAGAAAGAGTGAAAGGTCAAGTAGACATAGATACATAACACAATTAAATAGTTTAAAAGGAATCTAGAAACCGATAATAGTTTTATGTAAAATCCGACTTGGTGATTACCTCGTGGAAACTTGGTAATTAGGCAAGAGTAGCCACCGGTCAGATTTTATGTTTCAATTTTGCATGTTTCACTTCCCGAATAATTTGATTATTCAAAAGGTCCACAGTCGCTCATACTTTTCGGGAGTAAGTATGAATAAAGACTATCGTGAATTGGTTTGTAGATTGTCTAAGGAGTTAGACATTGCAGTAAGACTGCTACAACGTTCATGAGTGCTTAGAAATAGAGATTTGAGTATTGGATAAACCCGCGCTCAATAGATTGCTTCATGGATTACATCACGAGCAATGTTGAGACGATAATATCATATGATCTTGAAGCGGAGACATATGAGTTGAAATTTACGAGTCGGTTGTGCATTGATAATGCGAAAACGCATCGGTAACTCGATGTTACAAAACGCATTGTTGTGTACGATTTGATAAGTAAAAGACACAATCATATGAGTCAAAGCTTATTCGTTCCTTGACCCTGATGGGAAACAGATATCTGTAGGCCTCTCGATGATTTTGAAGTTGACTAAAATACTGGCCAGCCGGGACTAAATTGATGTGTTCAAATTAGAAGTCCTAAAGTCATAAGCAGAATCGGAGATCGGGAAACAGAGTATCAGACAGAGATTGATCTCAATCCATGTCTCGTGTCTGAAAATATCTTGTTGGACGAAGGATCATATGATCACTTATCTATGGACAGAACTGACTGGGTCAGAGTTCGGCAGCAGTTTCTTGGAAGCTGCAGGTTGTTTATTAATCAGAAGATAAATTAAAGTCATAGACTTATCCAAGTGGGAGACTGTTGGATTAGGTGTCTAAGCCATGACTTTACATTTATATTTATCTTGTTAATTGAAGCAAAGTCCATTTGGGTTGCCCTTATAGCTGGAGGTTAGGATAGAGTTCAGTAGAGTAAAAGGTTGATTTATTAAGTGTTTAATAAATCAATAGAATTAATTAAATGGTTCATTAATATATTTAAGTGTTAATATATTAATTAGAAACTATAATAATTAATTAAGATTTAA
The DNA here is from genome assembly GCA_023525715.1 of Cichorium intybus. Taxonomy (NCBI): domain Eukaryota; kingdom Viridiplantae; phylum Streptophyta; class Magnoliopsida; order Asterales; family Asteraceae; genus Cichorium; species Cichorium intybus. The sequence continues at coordinate 60,132,195 of CM042009.1, read as the reverse complement.
TCTAGAATTAATTGGATTTAATTCAATGATTAAATTAATTAATTAAAAATGCAGGGACTGGTTTGTATTTATTTAATAGTTGAATAAATAACTGGCCAGTGGATAGGGGCCAAAGTTGGCGCCAATATGGAGGGAACTCCATAGTTGGCGAAAACCCTATTAGGGTTTAGAAAAGGCTTGGTCCATTTAGTCAGCAGGCTTGCCCATTTGGAGGCTCCTTAGGGTTTCAGTTGTAACCCTTGGAGGCTATAAAAGGAGCCACCTGGCACCCTCATTCTCTGCGCTACTTTTGAACCAAGACTACTCTGCTGGACTGTCTTCTCCATTGCTTGGGTGTGACACCATTTGAGGCAGGATCTGTTTGCTGCTGGCTTCAAGAACAATATCAAAAGGTTGGTTGTTCTTCATTTGATCTTTAGAAATAATTGTTGGCTTTAGGATTTTAGTTTATTATCTTCATAGAAGAAAACATAGATCTTTCTAGGGTTGCATGTGAACCATAAGAAATTATTTGTTCATTGTTTGCTAGAAAACCCTTCAGATAAGTGATCAGATGATCCTCCGTCCAACAAGATATTTTCAGACTCAAGACATGGATAAAATCAATCTGGTCTGATTCACTGTTCCTCGATTTCCGATTTGCATATGACTCTTAGACTACCTAGTTAGTCCCGGTTGGCCAACCATTTTAGTCAACTTCAAATTCATCGAGAGGCCTACAGATATCTGTTCCCCGTTAGGGTCAATGGACGAATAAACTTCGACTCATATACTTATGTCTTTTACCAGACAAATTATTCACAACAACACGTTTTATAACACCGAGTTACCGATGCGTTTTCGTATTATCAATGAACAACCGCCTCGTAAATCATAACTCATATGTCTTAGCTTAAATATCAAAAGATATTATCGTCTCAATATTGCCCGTGATGTAATCCATGAAGCAATCCATTGAGCGCGGGTTTATCCAATACTCAAATCTCTATTTCCAAGTACTCATGAATGTTGTAGCAATCTTATTGCAATGTCTAACTCCTTAGACAATCTACAGCTAATTCATGACAGTCTTACTTCATACTTACTCCCTAAAAGCATGAGCGACTGTGGATATTTGAATAATCCAATTATTCAGGAAGTAAAACATGCGAAAATGAAACATAATGATAAAGAATTGACAAATGTAGTAAACCATTAATAAATCTCTATTATTAAATCACAAAAGTCAAATACAATTCATTGTTACAAGTTTCTAATAACCTATCTAATTACAAAAACTTATATCATCTCTTAATCCAATGCTTTTAGCATGCTGATTGTGCTTAATCCTACTCAGAGCCTTTGTCAAGGGATCTGCATGATTATCTTTCGATGATACCCTCTTTACAAGGAGGTGACCTTCTTCTACCCTATGTCTGATGTAGTGGTACTTTCTGTCGATATGTCAGGACTTTCCATGGTCTCGCGGTTCCTTTGTCAAGGCGACCGCACCTTCGTTATCGCAGAACAGTTCCAAGGGCTCCTAAATACTTGGGACTACTCCAAGGTCATCGATAAAGTTCTTCAGCCAAGCCGCTTCCTTTGACGCTTCACTTGCTGCTATGTACTCTGATTCGCACGTAGAATCAACCACTGTTTCTTGCTTGGAACTTTTCCAAGTAACTGCTCCACCGTTCAAAAGGAATACCCAGCTCGACTGAGACCGACCATTGTCTCTATCCGTTTGAAAACTGGCATCTGTATATCCTTCAACTCTCAAGGTATCGCTGCCACCAAGGACTAACACCATGTTCTTTGTCCTTCGCAGATACTTGAGTATATTTTTCACAGCTATCCAATGCGCCCTTCCAGGGTTACCCTGGTACCGACTGACCATGCTTAAAGCAAAAGCCACGTCAGGGCGAGTACACTTCATAGCGTACATGATCGATCCTACAGCCGAAGCGTAAGGTACCCGACTCATTTAAGCTATTTCTTCGTCTGTACTCGGACTTTGAGTCTTACTCAATTTTTCATTACTTTGGATAGGCAGCTCTCCCTTCTTGGAATTTTCCATACTAAACCTCTTTAGTACCTTTTCCAAGTATGTACCCTGACTAAGTCCAATTAGTCTCTTCTTCCTATCTCTCAATATTCTTATCCCGAGAATATAGGCAGCCTCTCCTAGGTCCTTCATGTCGAAACATTTCCCAAGCCAAGCCTTGACATCTTGCAAGGTTGGAATATCGTTTCCCATGAGCAGTATGTCATCGACATACAGCACCAGAAAGGTGACTATACTCTCACTAGCCTTGACATATACGCAGGACTCATCCTCGCTCCTAGAGAAGCCAAACTCTTTGACTTTCTCATGGAAACAAAGATTCCAGCTGCGAGAAGCTTGCTTCAATCCGTAGATTGATCTCTCAAGCTTACACACCTTATTGGGATACTTTGCATCGACAAAACCCTCTAGCTGATTCATGTAAACATCCTCAGTCAACTTTCCATTAAGGGAAGCGGTTTTGACGTCCATCTACCAAATTTCATAGTCATGAAATGCAGCTATGGCCAGCATAATCCTAATAGACTTTATCTTGGCTACTGGTGAGAAGGTCTCGTCATAGTCAACCCCTGGGGTTTGAGTAAAGCCGTTCGCAACCAGTCTTGCCTTGAAAGTGTATACCTTTTCGTCCATGTCGGTCTTCTTCTTGAAGATCCATTTGCACCCGACTGTCTTTCGACCCGGTACGTTGTCAACCAAGTTCCAAACTTGATTGTCATACATGGACTTGATCTCGCTATCCATGGCCTCTTTCCATTTGGCAGACTCAGGGCCCGCCACTGCTTCCTGGTAGTTAGCTGGTTCATCCAAATTTATCAGTGTCCTATCACTGACAAACGTGTCCCCATCCGAAGTTATATGGAACCCATAAAACTCGGGTGGCATGCTAACCCTACCGGAACGCCTAAGAGGTAAGGATACATCAGTCGGACCAACAGGAACTTCTTCCTCATGTTGGTTGCTAGTTTCTCCTAAGGTTGCGTCATCTGATGACTCTTGAATTTCTTTCAGATCAATGGTACTCCTACTGTCCTCTTTGAATATGAGCTCTCTCTCTCGAAAGACCGCTCGTCTAGCTACAAAGACCACGTCCTCGCTCGGTCTGTAGAATAGATATCCAAAGGACTGTTTGGGATAACCAAGGAAGAAACACCTTTTGCTTCTTTTTGGGAGTTTGTCTTGAGTCTCTCGTCTAACGAAAGCCTCACAACCCTAGACTTTGATATGTGCCAACGAGGGAACTTTCCCCGTCCACATTTCATGAGGTGTTTTAGCAACCTTTTTAGTAGGGAGAAGATTGAGGATATGGGCGGCAGTCTCTAAGGCATACCCCCAGAAGTGAATGGGAAGTGAAGCTCGACTCATCATGGAACGAACCATGTCCAACAGGGTTCGGTTGCGCCTCTCCGCAACACCGTTCAACTGTGGTGTCCTGGGAGGTGTCAACTGCGAAACTATTCCGCATTCCTTTAGATAGTCTAGGAACTCGATACTTAGATACTCTCAGCCTCTGTCGGACCTGAGCATCTTTATCTTCCTGCCTAGTTGATTCTCTACCTCGTTCTTAAACTCTTTGAACTTTTCAAAGGTGTCTGACTTATGCTTGATTAAGTAGATGTAACCGTATCTACTAAAATCGTCAGTAAAGGTTACTTAGAACCGCGTGCCATCCTTTGTGGTTGATCTGAATGGACCACACACATCCGTGTGAATGATGTCCAGCAGACCCTCACCTCTTTCAAAAGACCCTTTGAAAGGCGATTTAGTCATCTTGCCCAACAGACAAGATTCACATACATCATCCGACCTGAGGTCGAATGATTCCAACACTCCATCCTTTTGGAGTTGGGCGATGTGTTTCTTGCTGATGTGCCCAAGCCGACTATGCCACAGACATGCCTTTTCTACAGCACTAGTAGAATCAATATAATTTACACTATGTCCTAAATTGTCAACACATTCAACAGTTTCATACACACCATCACAAGGATAAGCAGTAAAAATCAAAATACCATTTTTGAAAACAGAAATCGAACCAATTTTATTATCAAAAGAAAATTGAAATCCTTGTCTGAACAATGCGTGAAATGAAATAATGTTTCTTGCCATTTCTGGCGAATAGCATCACTTAAATAACTCTAAGCTAACATCACTACTAAGCACTAAACTATAAACGCCGATCTTGGTAACAGGGGACGATCTCCTATTGCCCATGATCAGGTTCAGTCTACCGTGCTCCACCTCCCTGCTTTCCTTTAGGCCCTGCAGATCAGAACAAATGTGAAAACCACATCCTGTATCAAGGACCCAAGAATTAGAAGATGGTGAGTTTTTAGAGATAGTGTATGTACCTGCTGTCGATGGCTTTACTTTCCCATCCTTGACATCCTACAAGTATTTGGGGCAGCTTCTCTTCCAATGGCCCTTCTCTTTGCAGTAGAAACAGTCGACTTCATTGGGGTTGGCTACACAAGGAATGTGGGAAGACTTGGTTCTCGAGCCATTGCTGGATGACCCGACCTGAACCTTTTGCCTCCAATTTTGCTTAGGAGGGCCCTTCTTTTTCTTTCCTTTGCCACTTCCAATGGCTAAGACGGGCTGATTAACCGAGGATACACTTTTACCCTTCATTCCGTCCTCAGCAGTCCGAAGCATACGATGCAATTCAATCAGGTTAGCCTGATTGTTGTTCAAATGGTAAGCCAGCCTGAACTGGTCATAAGAACTTGGCAAGGAGTTAAGCACAATGTCAACGGCCAACTCCTCGTTTACAGGCATCGCTAGCTTCCTAAGCCGCTCCACGTAACCTTGCATTCTTTGCACATGAGTCCAGATGGACTCTCCATCTTTAGGTTTGCTGTTCGTGAAGTCCTTGACCACCTCGCACCTCTTGATGCGCTCTTGCTTGCGGAACTTTTCCGCAACCTCCTTGTGCATCTCAAAGGGCCAGTAGTCTTCGTATATCCTTTGCAATTCGGGGTTCATTGTGGCGATCATGATGCAGGCCACTTTGGTCGCATCATCAGAATGTTTTTGGTACGAGGCAATTTCCTCGGGAGTAGCAGTTTCAGGGTCAATATCGACAAGCTCGGTCTCGAGAACATACTCTTTGTTCTCGTACCTCAGAGCCATCTAGATATTTCTAATCCAGTCATTGTAGTTTGTCCCGTTCAATTGAACCTTAGAACACAGTGAGAGGATAGAGGGAACACTGGAGTTTGAGTGGGGAGCAGATTGATCAACAGAAGACATCTATAAAAGAAGGTAAGTTTAATTAGATACTTGTCGGTCCTTATAATAACCCAATATAAAATAAGGCTAGGATCCAACTATAACAATTTACAAACTAGAAGAGGGATGTCGTAGTCTATTTGCAAATTTTATAAAGGTAGGCGAATGACGATTCAGCCAATTCCACTGCGGAAAATATAATCTTATTATAAATGGAATTCCTAGTTTCTTTTGAGATTTATTGAACTGTTCAATAGCATGTTTAATCTCGGATATGCCCCACCGTTTGTGACTGGGATGCCGAGGATCACAAACCGGGTGTGAATAACCATGCAAATTAGCTTGGTACTCTCAGGGTCCATTATCATCTCAAATTGATGTGCCGGTAAACCACACACGCTCCATCAACAATGATAACACCCGAGACACCCATTGCCACTCTTTATGAACCCCCATTGGTGTGCCGGTAAACCACACACGCTCTACCAACGTTTCATAAAGTGCAATGTGCAATTTCATGGGTTAGCATCAAATTCACATTTTTTCCTAAAGTAACTAGATTAGGATTTTTGTAAATGGTTCTAGTACTTTGATCATTATACTTTTAATGATTAAGCGGTCCTATCAAAACTGTTCGGCTAACGACCCTCCACTGATCAGGCGAGCGGTGGGCGAGAGTGTTCACCCATTAGACCGCCATTTTATAGGCAGCCTCCTTATACCCACTTTATATATCAGCTTCGTGAATGAGGCCTACTATTGAATTGACTGACCAATTTTATCTTATAGATATAGTATTAACACTTAATAACATATATAAGATGTATCTTAAAACCTTTTAAAATATTCCAGGTTTATCTTTTAATTTTACCAATTTAACTATTAAATTTAAAATTAAATTAAACCTTTAAAATTCGATTTAATTATCCTTTAATTAACAATTAATTAAAATAATTAAATCTTAATATTTTAAACATTTAAAATATTTTTCTCGGATTTATCTTTATTTTTTTTTTTGCAAATTTGATATTAATTAAATCCTTTTAATTATCTTTTAATTAACAATTAATTAAATTAATTAAATCTTAATATTTTAAACATTTAAAATATTTTTTCGAATTTACCCTTAATTTTCGCAAATTTTTAAAAATTAATTAAATCGTTTGAATTATCTTTTAATTAATAATTAATTAAATTAATTCAAATGTAGATAGGTATTACCAAATTAATCAAATTAATTTTAAATCTATCTTAAACCCTTAAATTTCGAGTTCAAACAATTTGGGTTTAAGGTCATCCATTTAATTAAACAATTAAAGTTACCAAAAATAGAAAGCCTCCTAAAACCCTAAAAAGCCTTTTTCGAAAATTACAAAGGGGGGGGGGGGATTAGGGTTTCCAAAACCCTAATCCTAGATTTCGATCCAAACAAAAATTAGGGTTTATAAGCTTTAAACCCTAAACAGTTATAACTATTCAACAAGAAAACAAGAACAGGCTCTCATACCACTGAAAGGTTTTCTGCAAACCATAAACTAAATAACCTAAGTTCACATGCAACCTATGAGGATCTATGTTTTCTACTATTGAACATATAACAAAAAAAACCTAGAGGCCAATAAGAAATCTAAATATCAAAATAGAATAACCAACCTTTATTTCTTGGAAGCTGAGCAGCAAAAATATCCTGCCTCAAATAAAAGTCACACCCAAGCTAGGAGGAGAGGGGATCGAAAATTCCAGAGAGATCTTGAAAAGTGGCGAAAATAATGAGTGCCCAGGGACCCCTATTTATAGTTTCCAGATGACCAGTTGATAAGCCTTAAGGATAAACATATTTGAATTCAAATAAGATAAAACCTTTTATCTTATAATTCAAACTCTATTTATCCTCTATTATCAATTTCGAATATACATATATATATATATATATATATATATATATATATATATATATATATATATATATATATATATATATATATATATATATATATATATATATATATATATAACACTCACTGGTCACTCTCACACTGCCACTTACTCAACTATTGAATAATTACAGTTTCAGTCCCTGCACCTTTAATTAATTAAATTAATCCCCAAATTAAATCCAATTAATTCTGGATTAATTCCTAATTAATTAATATAGTTTCTAATTAATATATTATGACTTTAATATATTAATAAACCATATATTTAATTCCTGTTGATTTATTAATCCCATAATAAATCAACCTTTCTCTCTACCGAATTTTCTACTAAACCTCCAGCCATGAGGGCAACCCAAATGGACTGTGCTTCTATTAATTAGGTAAATACTAATTATTAGTCATGGCTTAGACACCTAATCCAACAGAGGAAGAGTTGGTTAAAGGTTTAGTATTACCCTTTTGTAGTTTGTGGAATGTTCTTTTTATGTCTCTAATGTTATTTTGGATTTATATTGGATTCGAGTCAGTATGGATTTCATCTAGTTGCTAAAGGTCATGTAGAATTTTTGATAGAAATGTTGGGGTGTTCTGGTAAACTTGATTATGAATTTTCTAATGCTTTCTATGGTGTATGCTTGGTATGAAGTTGTAACCCTCAAAGTTGTTTAAACATCTCCAAAATATTTTGTTTTTTGTTTGGGACCAAAGTTTTAAGACATGACTTAATTTCATGAGAAAAGTTTTTAAAAGACGAGATTTTGTTATATAACGTTTTTATGAAATATTACACTTCTTAAAGTGTAAGAAAGATTGGCGTCTTACATTCATGTCTTAACCTAAGGAATGTTATGAAACAATATAACGTAAGTTTTGTAATTAGTAACTTAAGAAGTGACCTGATGGATTAAGAAGAAGTTACAGATTAGCTTTTGGGCTTACTTTATGTGACCGCTAAGTGCCACAAGTGTCTAGAAGTATAAGAAGCTTATGCTAGTGATTGAGATGAGTACTTATCCATGGGTACATGTTCATACAACTTTCTTTTTGCAAATGTGTGATAAAATCATATCCTAATCATATGAAATCTATGTGTACTACTTGACCTATTTGTTGTATATACCATTTGTAGTTTTTGGAATTCATGTCATGAAAATCTTGTTTTGTTTGTAATCTTTTTTAAATCATCTTTCATATGCATACATGTAGGATGAGATTGGATTGGTGTGTGTCCTAGACACTCATTGGGATTTATTCTCTTTTGACTTTAGTGGTCTTTTGGACCTTAGTGGTCGGTAACAAATTTGAGTGTAATGCTCAATCTGGAGGTGGAGCCAAATAAGCAAATGCTTTGGGATGTGCATTTCTAACCCATTCCAAGGATTCAAGTGATAGGATTTAGGTAAAACAAATAAACTTAAAACACTTAAGTTCACATGCAACCTAAAGGATCTATGTTTTCACTATTGAACCTATAACTAAGAACATCAAAGAAGAAACCCTAGAAACCCTGGCCAAATTTTGAAAAATACTAAAGAAGGGTTTATGATTACATACCTTATTGTTATTATAGTAAATAATAAGATTCGTTCACTTGTAGATCTCTTGGAAGCAAGCACCACAATTGTCGTGCCTCCAATGGCTCACACCGTAAAGTCCAAACAATTAGATTAATAGGTATTTTAGAAAATCTCACTATAAAACCTTAGAGAAAGATTATAGATTCTGCTTGAGAGAGAAGAGAAAAACTCCAGAGGAATGTCTACTGAAGTTGGTGCAGAATATGAGGTGCCAGGGAGGGGTTTTTATAGCCTCAAGGGTGATTAAGGATAAACCTTAGAGATAAGCCTTATTTGAATTTAAACCGGATAAACCTTTTATCTTTAAATTCAAATCCTTTAGCTGCCATATATAGTTGGCGATTTTAATAAGGATAAATCATTATAAAATCGTCCAACATACATTCCCCAACATTATCCATTGCTCAACTATTGAACAATTACAATTCAGCCCCTGCACTTTTAATTAATCCCAAATTAATTCCAATCAATTCTAATTAATTCCAAACTAGTTTCTAATTAATTTATCATCACATAATAAATTAATAAACTATTTATTTCTCTCTCTCATATAACTCTAATACCATTTGGACTACCGAGGGCAACCCAAAAGGACTGTGCTACTATCAATTCAAGTATATACCAATTATAGTTATGAGCTTAGACACCTAATCCAACATAAAGTGTTGATGGTCATGTTTCCTAAATTTGGACCTTAATAATCGTGTAAGCAACAAATTTGGGGCTTACACTTCTTTCCAGATCTATAGTTATTGACCATCTTAACCCTAGTGTGAAAAGGGACCATGTAACATCCCAACATAACGGAACATCCAACCAAAAACAGTCCTCTAATGAAGCAGCACAGTGTATACACGTCACGCCTTGCCATCCATGGTACCTGATGTACCTGAAACAGTAGTTTATATAGGGAAAGGGTAAGCACGGAGCTTAGTGAGTTCCTCAAAATACCATACGATCCATCACATAACATACAACACACAATAACCATTCATATGTCTGTGAGACTCACGGGCTATCCCTGTTCCGCCTGAAGACTCACGGGCAGTTCCTGTTCCGTCTTATCGCTCGCAGGCTTTTCCCGTTCTGTCTAATGACTCGCAGGCTATTCCCGTTCCGCCTATTGGCTCGCGGGCTGTCCCGTTCCGTCCACAAACAATCATTATCATAGCAATAATTCATACAATTATCATAACAGGTAAGATCACCTTAGTCTAACATATCTTCCTTCCTATGCATGCAATATCACCTATAGTATAGTGAGAAAACTCACCTGATTGTAGTTGACTATATCGTTTATCTTTCTCGTCTTTGTATTTCCTTTCAACTTTAACTGTTAACATAATAATAAATCTATCATTTCTTAATCCTTAACTATATTATAGTCGCATCATTAAACCTTTCAATAATTTCAATATGATACTCCATGATTTATCAAGTAAAGAACGGCCAGGTAGAAGATTAGATGGGGTGGCAGGATCCTTTCAGCATTTTAGCCTTTCGGAAAATCCAACAACCAGATCCCTAGGCACCGTCCTCAAAAGTAAATCAATCGGTATTATTTTCAGAATTACGAATTGTTATAATAACGACGTTTTTAAGGTTTTTATTTACTATTGTTGGAAATGAATATGTTATACTTATTACATATTCTACTTCTTAATACAAAAATTATTTTACAATACCTAATTAAGCTATAGAAAGGTTTGTAGTTACCTTATGACCGGTCGTCGAGATCTATAACTCCTTCGTTAGGCTTTTGAGCTTCCTTTCGCTCACTTGCTTACACTCTAGTGCTTAGAAACCTCTATATATTGGATTGCGATTTAGTTTTGTGGTTTATGAGATGTTTTGAGGGGTATTTATACTTGAATTCTTGAATAAAAAATGGCATGACACTTTTGACAAAAGATTTTAATAATATAACTTTGTTGAAATTAATACCTTCTAGAATCAGTCTGTTCATGACTGGTTTAGCCGACTTTAAACCCATGAAATTCACGTTTTTATTTGATATTCCAGAAATTTATCTCAATACCTTTCCAGGGATGTATTTTACGTATTTATACGATTTTTCTATGATTTATTATGAATTTTTGAAAACAGACTATCTAATCTGTCAATTCCGAACTAATCAGTAAAGATTGCATTTTTTACCATAGATAATGTCATTTTCAAGCTTACTATTATTTTTGGTAATTATACTAGACTCAATTTGTAAACTTTGTGCATTGGTTTGAGGTCCAAACGATTTTTCTAGAATTAATTATGATTTTTCTAAAAACGACACAAAATGCTGATTTTCATATGAAATTGTAACTAAAGTTTTTCTTAGCTTTATAATTATCAATGACAATATAATTCCTAACACTCTTATTTTAAGTATATGTTATAATCAGGATACGGGTCTTACAAGTCTCCCCCACTTATTTGGATTTCGTCCCGAAATCCGCATTCTCGAACGCCTCTATGTATTTCCCATCGAGTCCTTATGTCCTTTAAAAATCCTCCTCGTCTTATTGCCGAACCTTTACAAGATTTAATTATCTTTCCCTTTCAACATTCACATACCTCTATAATAATGCTTAAGGTCCTATTATTCTCATTCACTCCATACTTCTTTTCTTCTAATTACTCTAGATGTACAAAAAAACTCTAACTGTTTCTCACAGTCCCACGCATCGACTTGATCGGCTACTATCTACAGTACATATTTAGTACTTTCTAATCTACCTATATACATAGTTAACCTAGTTAACTTGCAACACCTAATTTTTAACACTATTTCGTATTTATATGAATTCGTCATATTTCAACACACATTTGCCTCAATTCAACATTTCTTTTAAATACTTTTTGGCTAAATAAGTCTATTTTTGTAGAATCTCCAAATTTTTGTGTTCCACCGAAATATAAAATTTACATCATCTTTTGTAAGTTTTTTTTTTTTTTTTGGAGTACTGAACACTCTTTAAACTATTTCCATTATATGGAGACATAAAATTTTGTTTTATTTCAAAAGTCTCTTTATTATCTCGTTCTCACCAGAGTCAAGCAGAGAATTTTGAAAAAATATCACTTGGGGTAGTGAAAAGTCGCATCTACTGTAGTTAGTTTGAATTTCGGTAATTAAAACGTGAGGTGTCCTTTCAGTTCCGTGTGTCCTTTCGGTTCCAGCTGCAAGATACTATATATAGAGGTATGTAATATCATTTATTTTCAGTCTCATCCTCTCTTATCACTAGTTTGTTCGTAAACGAACTCATATTTAAAGCCGAGTCATGGAAAACATATCTTCAATGGGCGATCTGTCGAACCCTGGACCTGGTTTTCTGCAAGGAGAGGGTACTTCAAACCAAGAATTCTTAATAGAGTTCAGTGACTCTAACATTCTAGACATCTATCATCCATACTTCGATTACCTTTCTAATGTTTTGTTTGATTTTGAATTATGGTACAGTCTTCCAGATATACTACCAATAGAGCATCTCCACGATGAGCCAGAAATTTTTCCCGAGTTGAACATTAACTCAGATGATCCGGTGCATGCATCTGACTTTGCACTTGATCAGACTCCATGCCTTCTACCAAGTTAAATTCTTTTGAATGATCCATTTATAAGTATTCTATTTTGTTTTATCATTTGACATGTGTTATTTGTAGACCCATTTGTGGATGGTCTAACTGAGTACAATCCATCATGGACGTGCACCCAACAAGCAGTGAGTTTGTCCCCATGAATCAAGAATTCATGGCTGGTATTCAGGATGAGAATCAATTACAGAGGACTCATAACATAAATATTGAATTGAATCCCGAGTTTGGGGTTGGTTTTCAATATCAAGATCGTCTTCGGTTGATTCAAAGGAATCTAGAAGGATTTCAGAATCCTGAGATTTTAGTTGAAAACCAACAATTATTACCGATAGAGGCCACTAATTTTGATGAATCAATGTCCATCTTTGGGTCAAAAAATCAGGATCATGTTCAAATGATCCAGAATGATAACAATACAATTGGATTTGAACCTTCTAGTTCAGAAAACATAGCAGGTGGCAGTGGAAGAGGTTTCAGACATTTATTATGTAGGAAAATAATAGCTGAACACTTTAACGAACCAATTGAGAAAGCTGCGAAGGAACTCAACATTGGAACGACACAATTAAAAAAACGCTGTAGAGAATTAGGTATCAATCATTGGCCCCAACGACAACTTACGAGTTTGCAAACCCTTATTGATCGTGCTGAGGTAAAGAACTACATTTTTTTTAATTCCTTTATATCATAAGGTTGAAATTACTAAAGTTATTTGTGCCACAGGAATTTGGTAATGAATTTATTGAGGCAACAGAATTATCGGGAGATTTAATACCCAACCTAAAAAAAGAAAAAGAAGCGATAATTGAAGGGTCACAATCGGGTCTAACAGACGGCACAAAGAAGCTAATACAAGCTGCTCATAAGTTTGTATTTAGGAAAAGAAAAAATCAAGAAAAGGGGGAAACTTCATCAAGAACTCATACACAGCAGCAATCTCTACCATCTAATTCTGGTATGAGTAGTATTAACCATGGTTTACTCGAGTCTTCGAGTGAGGAGAATTTTTGAGGCTTTGTAGGTGACCTAGCCTGATTTCCTCCTTCTTATAGCTACCCCCAACTGGTTCCGAATTAAATCCCTTCCTCATCACTGCCCTACTTACACACGCCCCAAATGAGTCAATATTTAGCCCCTAATCATGGGGTTACAGGTTCCAACCCTATCGAGACCCCATACCTTGGAGCTCCTCCTCCAATAACTGAAAGCATACCACTTCCAAATCCTCGAGAAAGTACAAGTCAACCTAATGATGACAAAGATTGGAGTGTAGAAGATATTTTCTCGCTTCTTTCTGATTCTCTGGTTTAGGTTAGTAGTTCTGTAAACTTTTCTTTATGTATTAATATAAAGTTGTAGTAATGAATTAAATATATTGACGTGTTACTACAATTTTAATAATTTCATCGATTCAATATAATATTCATGTTGTTCCCTTAATTTTGTATTCCTCTCCCACTTGGACTTAAAGTCCAAGTCTGTTTATTCGATTTATAACCTTTTTTTTACGAGCCCTTACTCTCGAACGAAAAACAAGCCCACTCTGCTCAGCCAACAACTTGCATCGGGGGCAAACACTATCTCAATAAACATGTTTCGATAATGTAAAGATGTTTACATCAACCACCATATGTTACTCATCCGCTTGCGACCCTAGTCAACACCTCTATCGTCAGTTACCTCAATCACGAGTGAGTGATCCAAACTCTCAACCCACACGACCTGATCAATCACTCAAGCAAGATCAATACAAGGGTAGGTAGCCCCACTATTACACAGCACTAGGCATGTACAGAGTTGACTCAAAAATACCCGCCATCATCTCAGGCGCCGCTTGCACCTCTTTGACCGTGAGTTGGAAAACTCACCCTTGCATCCTCTAGTCCCTGTCTGACTTGTGCGCCCATTAGTTGCATGAAAAATAGCTACCACAATAGCATTTTGACATTTTCCCTTTCAACAGTCTTTAAGCTCAGTAATCAACTTAAGCATGATCGGTCCAACCAAACTGGTATGATCGCATCTTAATTGTTCCTACTGAACCTCACAATCAACATTCAAAAATTGAATGGATAAAAGTTTACCACATTACACTAGCATTTAAGTTAATTATGCTAGACACTCACATACTCAGCTCCTTGGATCCTTCGTGACGAACTCCCGACTCGAACGTGGATCCTGTGCTTTCGATAGTAGGAGCTCTACTACTACCTTCCACACCTATCCATGTTCGTTCCAAGACCCGTCTCGAAATATCCAATTCGCTTCTCACCGATAATTTTAACACATATGCCCTTACAAGGCATATGTCAACCCTTCTAGGAATACTTGGAATCCCACCCCCACCCTGCTATTCTAACTAAGACGGAACTTCCTCCAGTGATGACAGGTTGTTTCGCGAACGTAGTTGTATACAATATCGAACTAAACAGTCTTTCAAATAAGAGAATCTTCCCTAAGGCAACAACCAAACAAGGAACATGCAATAAGGTCAACTGACACATTCTATGACTATTCAGTCCATATTGTATACAACTTAGTGGAAATCTCTAAGAAACCTATCGGCACTAGCATACAGTTCTATTAGCAAATAGCAGATAATAATACAATAATGTGTGATCTCTACCAGGAATTTCAGCGAACATATACCATATGTTTTTTTTTTAACATCTACAATATTAAATACTTAACCCCTTTTCTCATACTGGCGTCGGCTGGCGGTACACACTGTGTCTTCACTTCACCCTTCATAAAACATCCTTCTTTCGTAAAAATGTTTTAAGAAAACTCTTAAGCCTCAACTTGAGTCCAGAACTCACTAAGTGAGCCTGATTCTCTCAAGCTGTGCTCTGATACCAACTTGTAACATCCCAAAATTTTAGGGTAAAATTAAAAAAAAATTAAATGAACACTTTAATATAAGAAAAGCCACTTAATTAATTTTGACAAAATTCCATAACTTATAAGTTTAATGAAAACATCCCAGGATTAACAAAAGTTAATGAAATCACAACATAACGGAACATTCAACCAAAAACAGTCCTCTAATGAAGCAGCACAGTGTATACACGTCACGCCTTGCCATCCATGGTACCTGATGTACCTGAAACAGTAGTTTATATAGGGAAAGGGTAAGCACGGAGCTTAGTGAGTTCCTCAAAATACCATACGATCCATCACATAACATACAACACACAATAACCATTCATATGTCTGTGAGACTCACGGGCTATCCCTGTTCCGCCTGAAGACTCACGGGCAGTTCCTGTTCCGTCTTATCGCTCGCAGGCTTTTCCCGTTCTGTCTAATGACTCGCAGGCTATTCCCGTTCCGCCTATTGGCTCGCGGGCTGTCCCGTTCCATCCACAAACAATCATTATCATAGCAATAATTCATACAATTATCATAACAAGTAAGATCACCTTAGTCTAACATATCTTCCTTCCTACGCATGCAATATCACCTATAGTATAGTGAGAAGACCCACCTGATTGTAGTTGACTATATCGTTTATCTTTCTCGCCTTTGTATTTCCTTTCAACTTTAACTGTTAACATAATAATAAATCTATCATTTCTTAATCCTTAACTATATTATAGTCGCATCATTAAACCCTTCAATAATTCCAATATGATACTCCATGATTTATCAAGTAAAGAATGGCCAGGTAGAAGATTAGATGGGGTGGCAGGATCCTTTCAGCATTTTAGCCTTTCGGAAAATCCAACAACCAGATCCCAAGTAATCGGCCTAGGCACCATCCTCATAAGTAAATCAATCGGTATTATTTTCAGAATTACGAATTGTTATAATAACGACGTTTTTAAGGTTTTTATTTACTATTGTTAGAAATGAATATGTTATACTTATTACATATTCTACTTCTTAATACAAAAATTATTTTACAATACCTAATTAAGCTATAGAAAGGTTTGTAGTTACCTTATGACCGGTCGTCGAGATCTATAACTCCTTCGTTAGGCGTTTGAGCTTCCTTCCGCTCACTTGCTTACACTCTAGTGCTTAGAAACCTCTATATATTGGATTGAGATTTAGTTGTGTGGTTTATGAGATGTTTTGAGGGGTATTTATACTTGAATTCTTGAATAAAAAATGGCATGACACTTTTGACAAAAGATTTTAATAATATAACTTTGTTGAAATTAATACCTTCTAGAATCAGTCTGTTCAAGACTAGTTTAGCCGACTTTAAACCCATGAAATTCACGTTTTTATTTGATATTCTAGAAATTTATCTCAATACCTTTCCAGGGATGTATTTTACGTATTTATACAATTTTTCTATGATTTATTATGAATTTTTGAAAACAGACTATCTAATCTGTCAATTCCGAACTAATCAGTAAAGATTGCATTTTTTACCATAGATAATGTCATTTTCAAGCTTACTATTATTTTTGGTAATTATACTAGACTCAATTTGTAAACTTTGTGCATTGGTTTGAGGTCCAAACGATTTTTCTAGAATTAATTATGATTTTTCTAAAAACGACACAAAATGCTGATTTTCATATGAAATTGTAACTAAAGTTTTTCTTAGCTTTATAATTACCAATGACCATATAATTCCTAACACTCTTATTTTAAATATATGTTATAATCAGGATACGGGTCTTACAGACCATATTGAGACTAGAGAACTTGGGATGAGATTAGTTGCATGCGTATTGTATACATGCATTCTATTTTGGTTTGCTGTGATAATTCACTTAAACTATTTCTCATTCCAATCACATATAAATATAAAGAATTTTTGAATTCACAATTATGAAAGGATTTTTAAAATGTTTTTGGGAAATTTTACTTGAAGTTGGATATTATTTTATCTAGTTTTCATTAAAGGTCAAGTTTCTGAGTTCACTCACTAGACTGCCCTAGTTTAACTTTATTATTTGAACATGTACTTACAGTGAAGGATTTATGGAAGACCTAGAAGTGACATTTGGAGGTTTAGCAATTGGACAACTAAAAGATTTGTAATATTTTAGACTTTGGTTGTATTTGGTTGATTTAAACTTGTGTTTTGCGGCATTATAACTCCTTTATTGGACTTGAAAAACTAAGGACTTATTGGTTTATACCTTTTGGGACCAACCCTTTGCTATTGGAATTTCTCTAAGATAAGAATTTTCATGAAAATTAGATTAAAGGTTTGAAAAGGGTATTCATGCACTATTTCGGGGACAAAAATTCCCTTGTGGTTGTTTTGGGACCACATTTCTACGGCTTCTCTTTACTATAATTTCTTTTCAAAATCATGTCGCTTCCTTTTTAAGGAAGCCAAATGGGGGTGTTACAAGAGTTTTAAAACTTTCTCAGGAGAAGTACATCTGAAATATATTAGAGAAGTTCAGCGTGTCATATGCTAAGGCCAGGAGTACACCCTTTGGAGTCATTAAAACTCTCAAAAAAGAAATCCTAATGATGCAAGACGACAATGAGAAAATGGCTAAGATCCCTTATGCATTTGCATTAGTTAGCTTGATGTATGCAATGATGTGCACCAGTCCAGACATTGCTCATGCAGTAAGAGTAGTCAGCAGATTTATGTCTAATCCTGGGAAGAAGCATTGGGAAGGCGTCAAGTGGCTATTTCGTTGCTTAAATTTTACTTCAGATGTAGCCTTCAGTTTCTGAAGGTAGAAGGTCACCATGGAAGGGTTTGTCGATGGAGACTTGGGGCTTGTATGGATTCAAGAAAAAACAATATCGATTATAAATTCACAATCAAATAAACCATAGTCAGTTGGATGTCACAATTACATAAGGCTGTTGCTCTTTCAACCATTGAGGCCGAGTATATGGTTGTGACAGAATCTAGTAAGGAGCTTGTTTGGTTGAAGAACTTTCTATCAGAGTTAGCTTGGATAAGGTGGATTGTGTGTTGCATTATCAGAAAAGTTGTTTCAACATACTATGTGATTTTGAAGTGGTCTTGTTGCAAACTATATGGTCCTTTTTTATCTTCATTTGTCGTAAACTGGTCATTTTAGGCTAGGGGGAGTAGTGTCGTGACCACCGAGCTCCACCTCAGCTTTATTGACCTGCACCACCATCACCATCGAGCAGTGGGATTGATGTACTGAGGGGAGAAAGAAGAAGTTGGGAGGAGAAAGACAGTAAAGAGTGGAGAGAGAGGTGGTAGAAGCTTGTTGAGTTGGTGACAGAGAGAGACACCATGTCAAGCAGGAGGCATGGTATTTACCATGGCAAAAGTATGTCGCATAGATTTTGTCAAGCTACATTGACGTCCCCCTGGAGTCTTATTAAATACATGCTTATTCATTTTTTGTCATTCTTGTGATTTTCTCAAAATAAAATATACAACTTTTTTTTAAATCTTTGCCTTCTAAATCTATAATCAATCAAGTCTATAAGTTCAAAATACATTTAGAAAATAAAATTAACTTAATATTTGACCGGTAGATTCTACTAAAAAATTAAGATATCTAAATGGAACAAACATAAAAACTTACTTATTATTCAATAGAATTGACACTAGTTCCCAACTTTAAACTTATGATAGACAGGTTCAAATTCTTGACCAGGAAAATAACTTGATCCATTTTCACATCTATAGTAGCAGAATTGAAGGAAAAAGTACAGTGTTTTTTATTTAAAATTTTTCTTGGGATGGATATGCATTCATCAGTCGAGGGATTTGAGCCTACTTTAACTTGAAGCATCAAAATCACCATCCCAAGGAATATACGGTTTTTTTAATAATAAAATGACAAACGGAACAAGTGGAACACACCATCTTTTTGCATTAACAAGCAAACATCCCCCTATTCTATCTTTACCTACTTCATATATATGTGTCTTTCTATTTTACATCTTTTATCTTATATTTTGACAAAGATATAATATATTAAATAAATCATACAAATTTAAACATCTGATTGTTCAAAACACTAATCAAGGTCACGGGGCAAAGGATATCCGCATTCGGATAAATACAACAATGGAACCGATGATACGTGATTTACTTATATAAGAATAATATGAGATTAAAAAACTATATAAAGAAGGTGAAACTTAGGTGTATGTGTTTATATATAAGAGGATCATATACATTGGTACAAGTGATACAAACATGTACGTGTCTTCTACTCATCTCCACCCGCTTCACACAAAAACCCACACACTCTATTGCTTCTCATCGACCAAGTATTCTTCATATATAAGAGAGAGAAGGGGAGAAAGATAGATCTACAAAGAGAAAAATGAATAGTAGTGATCAACAGGGGTCTCTAAACATGATGAAGAGACGGTGGTTGCAGGATCACCAGAGAAGACTCATGTCCCAACCCTACATCAACATGCTCGTTTCTCAAAATAACATCTCTTCTTCTCCTCCTCCTCCTCCTCCCATTCACAGATTTCTAAAAGAGGAGGACGATTTAATAGCCGGAGTGATTCCAGCATTGACGGTTGTGGTGGAAGGTCGTTCAATCTGCCACCGGATCAGCCTTCACAATCACGACGGTTACAACAGCCTAGCTAAGGCTCTCCGTCACATGCTGGTGGATGATGACCGCAGTGGCACCCATGATCATGAAGAGCAAGAAGGAGTAGGAGTTGATCTGTCAAATGCAGTACCAGGTCACATCATTGCTTATGAGGATATGGAAAACGATCTTCTCCTCGCGGGTGATCTTAACTGGAAGTAAGTTATTTATCTACGTTTTATAAATAATAC
This sequence comes from Cichorium intybus, assembly GCA_023525715.1. Taxonomy (NCBI): domain Eukaryota; kingdom Viridiplantae; phylum Streptophyta; class Magnoliopsida; order Asterales; family Asteraceae; genus Cichorium; species Cichorium intybus. Next base: position 60,112,086 of record CM042009.1, on the reverse strand, counting down.
TTATATAGTTTGGTACAACTTAAGGAAATATAGAATTTATTATGAGCATAATATATTGTTTTTTAACAGAAAGGATTATGAGTATAATGTAAGACGTATATTTATTCGATTTGTTCAAATTTCTTTAACAATTTTGTATTAATTGGTCCGATTGTTGGTCAAAGAGAAATTGATTCGACCTCGTTTATGGAATATATCCGTTTTTTATCAAATATTAGGAACCCAGATAAAAAAATAAAAAATTGTAGTTTAAGAACTAGAGATTTTAAAAGAGCTTATATGGATGTATGTGTATTTTTTGAAGGGATTTTATAAGGGTGGCAAGGAGGCTTCGTATAATTCCAGTGAAGGCGAATTTAAGTAAAGGAAAATGATTTAAATGAAGAGTTAAGATTGACAGAAGGAAGGAATGTATGTTAATTGTTAAGCAGTTGAATTGAAGCTTTTGTATTTGAAACATATGTAGCTCGTAACGGTACTTCATTTTTTTGTCCCTGTTTTCCCTTTCGATGCTACATTTTATGAAATTATATTGTGGTGTTGACATAGAAAAGAGAGCTGATCCGTAGACAATAATTTTTTGGCATACACAAAAATAACATGTTTTTATGCATATTGTACAACCGATCTAAAACATAAATTATTGTGTATGGTAAAAAACTGTTGTGCACATATAACTCCCCATAGAATAACATTTGAAGCAAAAAACTGATGTGCACGGATCAGCTCCCTATAGAATAACATTTGAAGCAATTTGTGAACTGGAACTGCTTATACCTAAAAGAAAGTGTTTGCTATTTGTATCTGCTCGATATAACTATTATAGTATCAAGACACTTAGTTTGATAGCATTCACTTCTATTTCTAGCTAGCTACAAATTATTGTCTAATATGGTTTCTCTATATCGTGTGTGATGAGTAAAAAACGATAACCTCAAATTTACTGAACGAAAATAATGTCAACTTTTCCACCATAAACCTCACTACATATAGCCTAAACTACTCTCAATACAAATAACTCAAAGTTAACATAATAAACCAAGGATTACAAAAACAAAAACGTATTAGAAAACCCTAACAGAAACAATATACACGATAGGGGAGAGAACTATGTGGAAATATGTAGTGCATGATAAGCCAAACTCAATTGTACCACATATTTATATAATCGGGTCGACCCACCGGTCAGCAAAGACCCGAGTGTTTTTTTATCTTTGAGAGAAGCGACCCCTGGTCCTCGTACTATCCAGCATGTGTTACTTCTGGTTCCTTAAATAATTATCCAGCACCAGCTAGTTCCAAGAATGACACTCACACCCCTTGTACTTAAACAAATTAAGTTAGAACCCATTATAAATGACAATTGTTAAGTTTGACTAAGGTCAAGGATTAGCATATAAATGACAATTGCAACAATTCATCATTAACAATCATTTCTTTTAACAATAAATTTTTTCCAAATAAGTTTTCACATTTTACACGCTAACATTCCAAATTCATGTTGGAGTTCCAAACAATATTTTCTTTTAGTTAAACAAATACCATTAATTATATCTCTAACCTCAATTCCAAGAAAAAACTTTAATTTTCCCAAATCCTTTATTAAAAATTGTGATTTTAGAAAATCCTTTACCTTAGTAATCTCAATAACATTATTCCCGGCAAGAATAATGTTATCCACATAAACCAACAAAAGAACCATTCTGTAATCTAACAAATAAAGAGCAATAAAGAGCAGTCATTTACACTTTGCTTAAAACCAAAATTAAACAATATGAAGCACATGGTCTTTGATCTATTTTCTAAGGGCTTGTTTACGCTTATATAAAGATTTTAACAGTTTACACACTCTAGTATCACCCTCGATATGATAACCTTGAGGTAATGTCATATATACAACCTCATCAAGACTACCATATAAAAACATATTATTTATATCAAGTTGAAACAAACTCCAGTTATTATGAATTGCCATGTCAATAACTAATCTAGCAGTCTCCATTTTTCAATAGGAGAGAATGTCTCATCATAATCAATGGGCTCGTGATTATACTCGTTGATGACAAGTCTAGCCTTAACTAACAGATTTTTCTACACTATATTTATATTTATCATAACAATAAAGTTCTTAAGTCGAGCAGGTAATCTAGACTTTTAGTTCTAGTATATACAGATGTGTGACAATTAGTGGATTCAGCTCCAAACTTACTATTTTTCTCAGCTAGACTAGAAGACATAGGCACCCTCATCAGATCTAGGTTCTTGTACCTCGTCATCCTGGTTACACCTAGGGATAGACTCGGTACCTACTATAACGACCTAAACTTTAATACAAGATAAGAATTGTGTGAGAGTATTTTTATTTTAAGGAGTTTGATATTTACTTATATTAAATATGTATTATGAAACAAAAAAATGTTCAAGGAATATGAAATATAGAGACGTATTTGATAAGACCTCTTATTAAGTTATTGTGAGGTATCACTTTATTTAGAATTTAGTTTTAAGAGTAAATTACACGGTTGGTCCTTATGGTTTAGGGGTAATTGCGCGTTTAGTCCCTAAGTCAAGTTTTTCATCCAGGTGGTCCTTAAATGCCAAAAGGCTTGCACGTTTGGTCCTTATTTTAACTCTCCGTCTTGTTTCTCCGTTAATGAGCCCAAAGCTGGGGGTAATCCCGTCTTTTCACTTCTTACCCTCCTTAGAAGCTATATTAATGTTGTGGAATCCCCAAATCTTTCCATTTTTCTTCTCCTTCTGTAAACCATCGATTGAAGCTTCACACACGATAATGGTGAGATGCGATTGTGGTTGTGAAGCTGTAATACGGATGTCATCTACTCGTAGCAATCCTGGAAGACCATTTTATGCTTGTCCAAAAAAGGTACAATTTATATTCGATTTCTTCAATTTTAGCCCTAATTCGATTTATCGATCAAAGCTCACTATAATTCGATGGAATTCTTCAATACTAGGGACCACATTCTGGATTTCTTGGTTGGGTAGAAGAAAAAAATATGAGTCATGAAGAAATGATGATTGCAAGGTTGGTTCGGGAAAACCAAATTTTTAAAGCAGAGAATTTGAAGCTCAAGATAGGGTTAATTTGTAGTTGGTTTTTTTTCTTGGGCATATTAGTTTACAAGCTGTAAAAATTGGGTAGATTTGTGCAAGATCAATGGCAATGTGATGGTGTTGTAATGGTAACTTCGTTTTTGTGAATGTAATGTTGTTTAAGTTTAATGAAATACCAATGGAGTTACCTTTGCTTTGTAAGTTAATTGTTATTATTGATGATGAAAAAGTGGCATAAATGATGACAAAAGAAAATTCCAATGTTTCCTAGTAGAGCTGACCATATATAGATACAAAAATATTGATCGAATTTTAATTCATCAACCATCTATTACACCAAAATATTCATCAACCATCCATTACACCAAAATATTCATGAATTGTTTTCTAGTAGACCAGACCATATATAGATACAAAAGAAAATTCCAATGTTTTAACAGGCTACATAACATAACATACAAAAGCTAAACCAACCATAGAAATGAAGATCAAAGACCAAGCCATCTACCCATTCCACCCCCTCTCCCGTTTCCTACAGTCCTCCCAATTCCTGCACCTCGTCCAAATCCTGCACGTCCTCCTCCTCTTCCAGTCGATGCACCCCTACCATGTCCTCCACCTCTTCCAGTCGATGCACCCCTGCAATTGCCTCCAACTCTTCCAGTCAATGCACCCCTACCATGTCCTCCAGCACTCCCACTAGGTTGGGCTTTGCAGGTTCTTCCATTATGCCCAATGTTACCACACTTGGAACATGTAACTGATTTATGAGACCTGGAAACTCTATCACCTTTCACCAAATCTTCAAGTTCCAATGCAGATTTCTTTCTCTTCTTTTTTGGTCTGCCTACCTGTACATGGTGCTTAAGAGGTAGTAAAGTTGTTGGGCAAGGTGATTTGTCCCACAGACTCCTTCTATTGATGGGTTCAATTTTAAACGAGTACATTTCCCTCCATGTTTGCAACCAATACGTTTGATGAACCCAAGTTTCTGGAATCCCAATATTCTCATTATTCCTTCCCATGTCCCATATAGCAGTAATTGCATGTTTGCAAGGCATCCCTGTTAACTCCTGTCTCTTACAAGTACATGTCCCTGCACCTACATCAACCACACACTGATCCATACATGGTGCACTTACTTGATACCTTTCATTCCTATAAAAAGTGCCCTGTACTCTACTACTTCTTTCTTAATCTTTTCTAACCATCCAGTAGCTGTAGGGGTCAAAGGTTCAGAAGCTTTGTCAATTTTTTTCTGGACAACTACAAGTCTCTTCATTAAGTACTCTCTGATGAACTCAAGACAAGTAATGATTGGTTTTTCTCGAGCGTTATTCAGCTTGTTGTTAAGTGACTCACACATGTTGTTGACAAGTGCATCACAATGTGCTCGCCCTAAAAACATATGATGACAGATGTTAATTGAATAGCAAATCCATGAAAACTGTACAATGGTTTACTAACCTGAGAAATGAGATCGACTCCAATGTTGAGCTGGAATCGCTTTTAACCAAGCATAAGTGTCTTTGTTGACACTTTTAACTTCTTACTTGCCTGATTGAAATGATTGACACATGTTGATGTAGCACACTTCCATAGCAAATCCTTGAAAACTTTACCCTTCCAACTCAACTTTAAGTTCTCGTGAATATGTTTGACACAATAACAATTTTCTGCAACAGGAAATACCTTTGCAATGGCCGGCAACACACCCTGCATAAGTCAATGACCTTTTGTTATTTTCTTTGAAAATTAACAAAAAATAAACATATGTAATACCTTCTGGCGATCTGTAATAAACGTAAAGTTTGACATGGGGTTCAAATCTAAATCATCACCAAGGCAAGTTAAAAACCAACTCCATGAATTGAAATTTTCTGTTTCAACAACTGCATATGCTACAGGGTAAATGCAATTATTTCCATCTAGACTCTGTGTCATAAAAAGATAGTTAATTATTGAAATAAGGACCAGAAAGTAGTATAATTATTGAAATACACTTACCACTGCTGTATGAATTTGGCCAGGATAGGGACCTTTCATGAAGGTACCATCAAGACCTAAGAAGTCCCTCTTACCAGCTGCGAAACCCTTTTTCAATGCTCCAAGGCAAATATATATATGCGTTTAAAAGTTCTTGTTTCACTGGCAGGATTTCCTTCGCTTTCCACCTCTATCTTGATTGTTGTGTCTGGGTTTCGTTTTTGTAACTCCATAGCGTAATCTCTGAGCAAAGCATACTGAGCACCATAATCCCCTTGGATTTTCTTGACTGCCTCTTTTTTTGCTCGATATATCTTCATCTCAGAAATAGTTAGTCCGTAGGTTCGTTGGAGTTCCTCTTATAAAGCCCTAATTGGAACCTCTGGGTTTGCTTCGACTTGATGAACGATTTGCTTGGAGAGAAAGTGGTAGGTACACGCTTTTACTTATCTTGACTGCAAGCATTCATGTACTTTATTATATGTCTTCAAAACCCAGTCCGTATCACGTTTGCACTTACTAACTAGTAGGACCCATGGACATCTAAAGTCATTGTTGACTTCCCTTTGACCAGGGACTAGAGTGGGACTTTGCCCTTCGCAACGTACTCGAACCCTGGTCGTCTCATTTTTTACTAGCACAAGTTCTCTTCTTGTTGCTATCGAATGCTCCTTTACCTTCTTTTTAACCTCTTCAGCTGAGGTAAATGTTTGGTGAAGGTAAAAATGGCTCACTCACAAGGGCATTCTCATTCTCATGTGCTCTTTGAAGATTTCTAATGGATTTCTTTCTTATGTTCGTTTCTCTCTCATCTGATGAAGATCCTGATACCAATTCATCACTGTTCATCACATCAACTGCTTCTTCTTCACCCTCAAAGTTTTCAACGGTCCTTTTTTTAGTTGTATCTCCGATCCACTCTTCTTCAAAGTCAATGTTGGCCAAGAAATCATCCATGTTTACATCTACATCACCTAGCAAATCCTCATCATCTACTCTAAAGTCACTATCCTCATCTTCATTCTCATTAGAAGCAACATTTGCCTCATTATCATTAGATTCCAAGTTTACAGACTCTTGGTCCATTTGGGGTCTATCATCATCCACGTTCACTCCCTTATCTTTCTCTTGTTGCATGGAACTACTCCCACCCACATTCTCTGGCTCATGCAACTCTAAAAAAAGTCTTCTTGAACACTTAGGTGGTGGTTGTGGCTCGTTAATCTCTTCTATATGGACTGTTGGTCGATTTGGGGACATCAAGTAAGTTCTCAAAACGCTTTTACCATGTTCTATATAAACATCTATGAGTTTATGCCTCGGGATAAATTCCTCCAAATGACAAACATCTTGGTCACTAGCCGAGGGATACAAACCAGTGTCTAAGCTTGCTAAAGGCAATAGAAAATGGTAGAACAACATGTTACCTTCCTCAATGTAATCAAAGTGTTCCATCATGTCATCAATATCATGATTGCAGAATTTATCAATGTCAAGTAAATCAACAAAATTCTCCCTACCATTAACATATTCTCTAGGGAAATTTCAAAACTCCCCACCATGATGCAAACGAATGGAGAAAATGTTAGGATGTCCAGCTGCCATTAAGAAAGAGTAGAATGAGGTTTTCATGAACTGCATTTCAATTCCAAAAGTTTAAAAGCCTTACCGTATCGTTTCTGCACATCGATTTCTGCCATTTCAGCGCGTACTCTCCAAGTCGCCATCCTCCTCTATTAGGGTTTTCTCGTGTAATCGGAGTAGACTTTGAGGGTGACTGAGAAGTTTATTCAAATGATCGTGATGTATACGGAAACGTTTTGGGTTCTTGGCTGTAAGAAGTGAAAAGACAAGATTACCCCCAGCTTTGGGCTCATTAACGGAGAAACAAGACGGAGAGTTAAAATAAGGACCAAACGTGCAAGCCTTTTGGCATTTAAGGACCACCTAGATGAAAAACTTGACTTAGGGACTAAACGCGTAATTACCCCTAAACCATAAGGACCAACCATGTAATTTACTCTAGTTTTAATGACATAAGGGGAAAATGGGAATATATGGACAAAAAATGATGTTAACATTAAGGCTGTCTTTAAAATTTTATATCTTAAAATCTGAAAGGAATTGGGAAAAAGTCATCAAGGTGACTTTTAATATTTAAAATAGCAAGAATATAATGAAAATATTTAGGTCATTTGAAGTTATAACGAAGAAGATATGAATGTTTGAAAGTGGCCTAAAAGTGAAAAAATGGTTAAATGTTCATGTTTGAAGGGGTGTAACGGAAATTCCGATTCAGCCTTAAGTCAGTATAGGAAAATTGTAAAGCTTATTCCCACCTTTCTAATGACATAATGTTTGTAAAATCAGGTACCATATGTGGATGTTATGATAGCTCAAAAATCAGGAAAAATTATGTATGAGTGTGCTTAGTAATCAAGGTCATAATGTTATAAATGGTGTTCTACAAGGAGAAAAGAATGTTAGCCACACTTGGAATGAAGTATTTGGAAACAATGGAGGCGCCCAAGACCACGACAGTGGCAATGCTGGTAATAAAAACTACAACGATGGTAATCAGGGAAATCAAGGCAACAATACCTTCAGAAACAATTACCGAAATTAAGGGGTTAATTATCAAATTTTCAATAACCGGAATACTCCCATGTTCAAATGACGCCGGAAATCAGGCCACAATGGTGGCTTTAGAAAAAGTGGCAGAAACATGCATAAGATTAATCCAAATGTTTGATTCATTTACAGGAATAATGGTGGCTACCATAATGAAGGTAAACATAATAACTTTTCTAATCATTATTTACTGCATCCTAGTAGAAAATATGTGACTTGTCACTTCCACTGGGGAGAATATGACAATACATCACCTATTGTTTTCGCAAAAGGAAATAAACACCATGTTGAATTAGACCACATTTCAATGGTGTGGTCTTGGTACTTAAAGGGTATAAAAACGATGAACCATACAACCATATTTTATAAGTTACTTGTGATTGCTAACACAAATGTACCACAGGGTACTAATAGATATTCATTCCAACTCCATTGTTTCTGTTTACATTAAAGAAAAAAGGCTAAGTATTGTTTTACTTCACTTTCACCCGGTAGGATTACTACTTGGGAACAACTAAAAATCAAATTTTTACAAGAGCTTTACCCCGCCAGTAAAACCATGGAAATAAGAAAAGATATACAAGACTTTGTTTAAAAACCAAATGAGGAATTCCATGATGCGTTTGAGCGTGTTAAAGAATTGTTATAGTCATTTCCACATCATGAGTTACATGTTCGCAACTAGTATGATATTTCTTTGATGGAGGCGATAACACAAACCAAGCAATGATAAATGTCACATCTCGATAGTTTGAGGTTGAAAAATGGATAAGTCTCGGCCATGACAGCGTCGGATAGAGGACTGCAATAGGTGGACCTAGAAGAGAAAAAGCATGAGAGTAGAAGAAGAGCGGCGGTGGTGCAGGTATGGTTGTCAGCATTTATGGATGGATTGCGAGAGAGAGAGAGAGAGAGAGAGAGAGAGAGAGAGAGAGAGAGAGAGAGAGTGTGTGTGTGTGTGTGTGTGTGTGTGTGTGTGTGTGTGTCAAAGAGAGAAAATATTAGAGCTTTGATACCATATATTGTAAAGATTTTCTTATGAATCATAAATGATCATTAATAAAAAATAAATTCAAATACAAAGTACACTAATAATACAACAATGTAAATGGGTTATGCAAAGTCAACTTCTCTTTATTTGTTGCATTGTTTTCCGTAAAAATTAGATAATAGTGGTTAAAAACAATTTGACTTTTGTTGAATAGTGTATATGTGGTGTTTATTTCACAACATCCTGCTTCAATTGGTCTCTTGGAGGTATCAGTGTTGTATAGTTCTCATATTTGTGTAAGGGTATATATCTAGTATAATAAGGTGTACATTTAGTCATACCTTTGAAGTAACACGTCCAGCCTATCAGACTTTTTTCAACTTTTATGGTTCTTGGTTAACCATTATTTGTTGCTATGAACTAAACTTTGTTGACCATGAAATATTCTTGGTTTTAGTTTTATTCATTTTATCCTATGATGCAATGAACCTGTGATTTTGTTTCACTTTCTCCTATAACATAATTCATGGCAAAAGAAGAAATGATTAACTATAAATAAGACACGCACCATGTTTGTCTTATACAAAACGAGGGTTTTTAGCCGCGCGCTGCGGCGAAAGTTTTTTTATATGAAATATGCAACAACGAATTTTTTTCTTGCTGCCATGAAGACAATGTACGTTATTTCTCATCAATAATAGCAACGTACTTATATTCTTTAACCGGTAGTCGCAATATATAACCTGAAACTTGTGAAATGCTTAAAAACTTTATTTTATATATTGCTATTATCAATGAAGATATGTGAGTAAATTGCTATTGTATATTCCTTAAAACAGATTTTTTGGTCATTTTGCCATTATCAATGAAGATATGTGAGTAAACTTTATTTGACAATTTTTGTTTTTTTATCAAATCCGTCAATTTGACCATTTTGGTTTCATTTTTAATTAAGAGCTTCATTACAAACTTTCCTCATGTAAATAAATCTGATTTTAGGCTCTCGAAACAAAAATTTTGGTAATTTTGACCATTTTGGTCAATTTTGACAATTTTGGTATGTTTGACCAAATTTGTCAATTTCACCATTTTAGTCTTAATTTATGAGCTTCCTTCATTTCCTTTTTCTTTTCAAATCTATTTGATAACATAAATTATAAATATCAAAAAGAATTTTAAATTTCAAGTAAAATGAATCAAAAGTTATAACTTATAAATATAAGTTGAAGGTACCTGGTTTATTAGAGTGGAAGCTTCCATGACACGAAATAAAGGTTAATTTGAGTTTTTATGATTATAGAGGTTAATATCAGTCAGGAATCTGCAAATCCGAAGCTTCCATGACATGAAGATCTTAACCTAACCCAAAAACATATCATGTTGAGTATAGAGGGCATAAAGAACCAAGATACCATTTGTATCCACCCATCCAGGTAGCATATTGCTTTTGGTAAATATTTTTTATTAAAAAAAAAATTTTGTGTCATTTGGATAAAAGCATAACAGATTTTGGTTAAATGGACTTAACTTGTAGATAAATGTATAACAATATTTGGTCTGTGAAGATGGGTTTTATTTGAACTTCAAGTGTCAAATTTCTAGATATTAATGTTCAACAAAACTTATATGATAAACTTTTTGACAAAAATTACATAAATAAAATAATTTTTATATATAATCTTTGCAAAAATTACATAAATGATAGAGGAATAGAGGATGGTGTCTTCCAGGTTGCATTAGGCTGCACGGAGCAATGGCTCGCCAAGAGGTCGCCAACCCTCTTGGCGACTCGCCATCCCACTCCCACCCTCCTCGCCACCGGCTCGCCAGCGTCCATTCGCCAAGGGCTTGGCGAGATGCCAAGCCATGAAAAGGTTTCAAGAAATGTCAAAATGCCCCCCTGAACGGCTAGAATTTAAATTTGAAATCTTTTAAAAATTTTACACTTTTAACCCATATATAAAAAATAGCCGTTTTTTTTTTAAAAAAAATCAGATTTTTAAAACCTCTTTCATCCCCTATATATATACATCTAAATCTCATTCATTTCACACAAGAATCCCTTCCAAAACTCTCTCAAAATGTCTTCAAACAAAAAGAAAGGTTCAAAATCTTCCAAGAACTAATCTTCCAACACTCCACCTCCAAACCATCCATCAAACCTAGATACAAATGCTTATCATCCAATAATGTTTTCACCACAACCCGATGAGCCGTTGTTTTCACCGACACAAGACCAATTCTTAGCCAACTTTGTCAACAATTTATCCCAAAACCAAAATACTTTTCCCACACAATCTCAAAAAAAATTTCACGACACCTTCTCCACCACAAGTACACTCTCAAGTTTATGGAACACAATTCTTGTCAACTCAACCACGACATCTTCTTGCATCGGACTCGAAAGAAGAAGAAGAACAACAAGAAGTTGAAGAAGAAGACGAAGAAGAAGAAGAAGAACCACAACCAAAAAAATCATCAAAAGGTCGTGGAAAAGGGAAAGCCCCAGTGAAACAGAGAGCCAAGGTAGAGCCTTGGAAAGTTGATGAGGTGATAGCTTTAGCAAAAACTTGGGTGGACATATCGGAGGATGCGGTTCACGGAAACGACCAAGAAACCCAAGTTTTCCAAGAAATGATTTAGAAATTATGGTGTCAGCGAATGGGTCGTACATACCGTACCCACCAGTCAATATACTCGAAATGGCGTGGTGTAAGTAAAATTGCCAAGGCATTTAAGGCGATTTTTGCACAATGTAAACGAAATTTGACAAGTGGTGCCAATATAGATGATGTGATGCTGGCTGCTCGGCAGCAATATATTGACAAAAATGGCACCAAACATCCTTTCAATGCTCATGCGGAAGCGTTTTGGAGGGTAATCCGAGACAACGAAAAATGGAGGGAACAAACATCCTTTCATCAGTTCGCCGTTGGAATAAATGCAACCAAACGCTTCAAATCCTCCACATCCACACACTCTCAGTATTCTGATGCAAATGTTGGCTTCGACATTAATGAGGAGCCGGAGGCTGACGTTCTTCCGATTGGTCGTGATCAAGCCAAGAAGAAGATGAAGGGAGGTAGTTATGGCACGAATAGTAGCGCAGAATTGCAACAATTGAACGAGCAAGTCGCCACTTTGCAGACTTTACATGAAGAGAAAGTCAAAACCAAGTTGATGGATATTGTGACGAGAAACATACGAGGGTTCGAGTATCAAATTGCACTTCAAGCGAAGAAGGATGCGGCTAGGAAATTGGGTTACACGTTCGACGATGAGTAGATTAGTTGTTTGTGTTTTAGTTTGTGTCTTTGTTTAACTTTTAAATTGTTAGTTGTTTGTGTTTTTTATTTTTAATGAAATGTTTAAATTTTAGTAAAAAAAACGAATTCTGTTTGTACAAGGACTAAAGTTGTAATTTCTCAAATTAAGTTGGTTGGCAGTTCGTTGGCCATTGGCCACAACTGCCTACAAAATGGTCAATGACTGCCAACCATAGTCTGGCCCACAAAAACCTCTTGGCCATCCGTTGGCCATTGGTCACCACTCCCTCCAGCCTTATTATCGCAAATACAATGGTTAAAGTCACTTCTCTTTTTAAGGCATTTTCACAAACACCTATCATACAACATTCCAGACAAAACTTTGGAAATTATAAAACTACAAAAATCAATGTTACCCACTGCAAAAGACACCATCAACTTATAAGTGCCCGTTTGGATGTGCTTATAAAACTCCTTATTGACTTATTGGTTTTTTGGAAAAGCCATAAGTCAATAAGTAAGGGTCTCCTTACTTATTAAAAACTGCTTATAAGCCATAAGGAAAGGAAAATAAGCAGTTTTTAATAAGTAAGGAGGCCCTTACTTATTGACTTATGGCTTTTCCAAAATACCAATAAGTCAATAAGGAGTTTTATAAGCACATCCAAACGGCCCCTAAAACTAAAAAAATCAACAACCCGAGCGTTTATCACCAACATTCCAGACAAAGTTTTGGAAACTACATACATAAATACTTGATACATAATTGATGAAGCGGGAAACAGAGGGTGCAGAAATCAAACAACATACAAAGAGGGAGAAGGAACCGTCGACCGGAGGTTTGGGGTGCCGGTTAGCGCCAAAGTTGGAGCAGGGGCGGGATGTCTTCCGATAAGCTCCCGAGCTGGAGTGGTGGTGTAATAAAGCTAGAACAGAGCCGACTGTGTGGAGATTATGCCTGCGACACGTTGCTGATGGGTGCTGATAGTTGCAATGATGATGGTTGGGATCGATGGAATTGACGAAGGACAGAGATGAAAGTTGAGCGATAAGGGGGGAAGGGCAAGCGTGTCCTTTTTCAATTTAAGCCATTCAGCGATGGATTTAAAGCTGAGCAATTCAGGGCCGGGCTTAGCAACTCAGACATACAAACGAGGATACAGAGGGGGGAATGGTTGGAAATGGAGGAGACGAAGATAGAGAGATTGTATACCTTCTTATGGGTGTGGTGTGAACAATTGTTAGGGTTAGAGAGCTAGAGAGGGGGAATGGCTGATGGAGGAGACCTGAATGAAAATCCTTTTTCTACCCATACGCTGAAAATAGTTTCCAACCCATACCATCAACTGTTCTTTTGAAGTGACGTTAAGAACAGTAAGATTACATTTGGTAAATGTTATATTTTATTTATAATATATTCATACAATTCAAATTGCAGGTGTTCTATAATGCAGTTCATCATTGTCATGTTTAAGGTCACAAAATTGTGAGTTCAGACTTGCCATTTGTATCTTTTTTATGTTGTATCTTTCTTATAATACTCTTTGCAATTCAACTTCCGAATCAATGGACAAGGTATTCGTAATGCTAAATAACATCAGAAGAATCAAATTCGGAGACAAAATCAAACTAAGGCATAGATAAATTCAAATGTAAACAATTTGGGGATTAATATAAACCAGGCTTTAACTACAAATCCAATAGATTGAATTAGAGATATCAATGAGTAAATCATTTAAAAAAGATGGATTGCACAACAGCAGCAAATTGATAAGAACTAAAGTGACATTATATTAAGAGGATAAATTACAATCAGTATGCCTTCAAATTAAAGAAGCTCGCTGCCAAGATAAGAAACCTAGAAGCCGTAAATTACATCTAACCACCGAATCCGTAGAGAGTACGTCCCTGTCGCTTCAAAGCATAAACAACGTCCATGGCCGTAACAGTTTTCCGGCGAGCATGTTCGGTGTATGTGACGGCGTCACGGATGACGTTTTCAAGAAATATCTTTAAAACGCCACGAGTTTCCTCGTAGATTAAGCCACTGATACGCTTAACGCCTCCTCGCCTAGCCAAACGCCGGATCGCAGGCTTGGTGATACCTTGGATGTTGTCCCGAAGAACCTTACGGTGACGTTTGGCGCCTCCCTTTCCCAACCCCTTTCCTCCTTTTCCTCTTCCCGACATGTTCTCAATCAAGCTTTATCTCTCAAGAACTGGATTTGATTTATGTTTGTGATTGCAATGAGCGTGAGTTTAATATGTATATAAAGTGGATGATGAGTTTGTGTGTGAGACTGTTCATCCGTTGATCGGACGAAGAAAATACGATGGATAGATGGGCTTTTAGTTTGTGATCCGTGTGATGTGGAATAAGACGTTTTGATTGGTTCAGGTTGCTACGGCTGGATCAAGGTGAAGGGAGCTACTATCGATTACCCCTCGGCGATATAAATAATAGAGAAAATGACTAAAATAGCCTAATCCCTTAAGAGTTTGCCTCAAAATAGCCAAAAAATCGGGTCCTGCCTCGAAATAGCCTACGAAAACGCAGCTCGCAGGGGGCGGCTGCGTTTTCGTCCGTCTCGCCTGCGTTTTCCTCTTTGACGCAGCCATTGGCTGCGTTTTCGTGGCTATTGGCTGCGTTTTCGTGGCTTTGGCTGCGTTTTCCTCTCTTCAAGCCATATTCAAGCCATCTTCAAGCTCCCCTGCGTTTTCCTCCCTCTCCCCTGCGTTTTCCTCCCCTTCCCCTGCGTTTTCCTCCCCTCTCCTCCCACATGTTCTTGAGGTTCATGAGTTTAGTTATAATTTTTCTCCAACTTTGAACACTCATCATTTGTTCATACGAACTCGGATTGAATTGAATTTTTTTTTTAACGTGAAGTGTATGAGTAGATGTGTTCACAAACATTATTAAAAATAATTTTTGATGTCCGAAAGTGTTCGTTTGGAACCTCTAAAAAAGGTTGTCGGTAAAGTTTATTAATTATTTGTCCAACTTTGAACCCTCGTTGTTTGTCCATACGAACTCCGATTTACTTGAATTTTTTTTTAACGTGAAGTGTATCAGTAGATGTGTTCACAAACATGATTAACCAAAATATTTGATGTCGGATAGATTTACTTTTTGAAGGTCTAAAGATGGATGTCGCTAACGTTTATTTATATTTTGTCCAACTTTGAACGGCCGTAGTTTCTCCATACGAACTCCGATTTACTTGAAATTTTTTTTAACGTGAAGTGTATCAGTAGATGTGTTCACAAACATGATTAACCAAAATATTTGATGTCGGATAGATTTACTTTTTGAAGGTCTAAAGAAGGTTGTCGGTAACGTTTATATAGTAATATTTAGTACTGATATTAAATAAAAACAAAGACAAATATTATAAAAGCACATCCTAATCAAGAGGTTACATGATAATAGAAACATGAGAAACATACGCAATACGTCTAATTACTATCACATAAATCTGGGAAATCAAGAGGATATTTTTTTTTCTCTGCAATCACCCAATTGTTTTTCCTTTTCATTTCCTTGACCTTAATTTGGAGCTCCAGGTCGCCCTGTTCAACAGCCTCCTTTTGTTTTTGCACCCAGATAGTTGCCTGTTTGATATCTTGTTGTGTCTTTTTGACCCATTTTATTTTTTTGACAACCTCTTCCTGCATTTCATCCAACTGTTTTTTTTGCTGCCTAATAGATTTGTTTTGAGATTCAATCTCCTCTTCCTTCTGTGTAACTAGTTTTCTAAGGGCTTCAGGCATGAGCCAAGGTTTTCCTTGTCGGTCTGAGGATGAAGCAGACATATTTGGGCTACGATATTTTCGATGAGTGATAATGGTTTGGTGTGAAGAATGTTAAGGTGAAATAAGGTGTATATATAGAACATTTAGAATGGTAGGTGGGAAATAATAATACAGGGGAGGGGGTTGATGTGACCATTAAATATAAAGATATATAGAGTACGGAAATACATAAAGTGATACAAACAATAACTACTGAGATACAAACAACAAGCGACAAATGACTACTGGGACCCTAAATACCAACATTGAAATAGAAATAATTAATACCTACAAAATAGAAAAACTAATCTTTAATTTGCCACTCAGGAAACTCATATGGATAGTTTTTTTTCATATTAGCTACCCAAAACTTTTTCTCAGTAATTTCTTGCCCAAGTGACAAAACATTATCGATCTCTCGATCAATGTTTGCTTTGGTTGACTTAATCCATTTCTCAGCTTCTATTACTTCTTGTTTTTTTGAAGCTATCCAATTTTTTTTACCGTCAAGTAATCTCCGTTGACCCTCTAAGAATTTTGTATCTTCAGCAATTGATTGAATTTGTTTGTCGACTTCAGAGGCGCTGTGAAGGAGAATTCTTTTCATTTCCTCTGGCATCCTATCATCAATAGTAGGTGGAGTTGTTGATGTAGAAGGAGGCTTGCGTTTTTCCAATACCCGTTTTAACTTCTGTGATTGATCAGACATGTTTACAAATAAAAAATATCTAAATTTGATTGATTGTGTAGATGTGATAGTTGACATGAAAAAGTTTATTTATATAGAAATTAGGGAAATCGCATGTGTTAGTTTGACTACGAAATAAGTGGGTTTGACTGCGAAATGTCATCTGCATACGGAAAACGCAGCCCATCTAGAGGAAAACGCAGCCCATCTAGAGGAAAACGCAGCCCATGGGAGCCCGTATAGTGTCCATGCAGTGAAATGTCATGTCCACAGGGTACCCTTTGGTGTCTTTTAATAGGGAGCAGTGTCGTGTCTTGTCAACGACATTTTCTGCATACGGAAAACGCAGCCCATCTAGAGGAAAACGCAGCCCATGGGAGCCCGTATAGTGTCCATGCAGTGAAATGTCATGTCCACAGGGTACCCTTTGGTGTCTTTTAATAGGGAGCAGTGTCCTGTCTTGTCAAGGACATTTTCTGCATACGGAAAACGCAGCCAATAGTAATGGAAATGAGTAGGATATAAATACGTGGATATCTCCATACTTTGTAATCAATCAGTTTGTATTTCAATTATTATCCAAAATGAGTACATCAACCAAGCAACACAAACAAAGCTTTACCCGCCTTCCCCTCTTCTTCCATAACCTTCAACTTGCGAACCCACATACAATCACTAGCATAAAGCAAGATGCCCAGAAACGATTTGAATTTTGTTTTATGGCTGTAGGATGTGTCGTAAGTTGTTATTCTGATCATATTTTTAATCTAATGATCACAACTTTATACTACTAACATTTGTTGTAAACCTTTTTGTAGATGCATACATTCCTTTCTACCACCCTACCAGTCATTTTACTGGAGTGCCTACCATTGAATGGACCATACGTCCATACAATGTACGTAGCGGTCTCGGTAGATGGAAACCATCAACCTCTACCAATAGCAATCGGTCTTGGAATCTCAGAATCGTTAGATTCGTGGACATGGTTCCTTATGAGACTACATGAATGCTTTAGAAATGCTAGAGAAGTTTGTTTCATTACCAAATTGTCCAATCACTTAGACGTCGCCATATCTCATGTGTTCCCACACTGTTACCATGGATATTGTTGCAAAAGTGTGTTTAAATATTTTGTTGATAGAATGCCAATATTCCAAGAATGTCCACATATTTTCTGGCAGACTTGCAAGGCTTACGAATTACGTCATTTTGAACCGAACTTTGCTATACTTAGAGATGTTTTGGTCCAACACGGGGGCCAAGATATAATGACCTGGTTTGAAGGTATTTCTCAAGAAAAATGGGCACGGGTGATGTTCCCTATTTTCCGTTACAACATCCTCTCCATAATAATGCCCGATGAGATTCGTTGGGTCTCTGCAGCTCAGCAAGATTTACCAATAATATCACTTCTTCGGTCTTTCGTTGACATCCTGCAACGTATTTATGCTGATCGCGGTGCTTTAGGAGGTTAATCGTTATTATTTAATTATATTTGTGTGTAAGATACTTTGACTTATGCTAATTTCCTAATGATTTGTTTCAGGCATGCTTCATCATGAACTGACCCCGTATGCAGAGAACATACTTTATAGACGAATGCGCAAGTCTGAACCATGTGAAGTAACGGAATTATACAACACCGAGTTTTTTGTCTGTGACTTCACGAAAACATATCTTGTTAACCTACGTGAACACACTTGTGATTGTGGAAAATTTAGGAGTTCTGGTATTCCATGTCGTCACGGCCTGGCTGCGTATCGAACCTATATGATGTTACAGGAAGATTTTAATACGGTGAACATTTATTTCACTACGGCTGCATATAGAGCTGCATATCAAACGGAAGTGGTGCAGGCTGTACCCCCTCAAAGTGAATGGCATGTACCTGTCAACATGGTGGATGTTTTACCCCCTTTAGCTTTGTCTTAAATGTTTTCCCCCATTAGCTTTGTATTAGATATATGACCTTTGTGTTAAGCGTATTTCGTTGTTTTCCCCCCATTAGCTTTGTATTAGCTTTGTCTTTAGCTGCATTTACCTAAATTGCTTCTATTTCTTTCTGCAAACTCCGAATGATATGTTGCATTTACCTTAGTATGTTTACCTGTTGGATCTTTAAGGACAACATAGAAATTATAATTAGATTCCAACGACGTTACACACATTAGGAAAACTACTAGATGGTTCAGTAAAGTCATATAAGGATTTACTTTACTACCATTACATAATTCATCACCGTTATATGGTAATTAGAGTTTATAAACTAGTACGGCTACAAAAAGCATCCAACTGAGCACTAGGACGATCTTCAAATTTCGATTCTCGAGTTGAAGCCTTCTTAGTTCTCTATCTCTTTGAATTCTGGCAACAACATTGTCTTCATCGACCCACCCATTAAAGCCACAGTTTAGCATCTGTATTAATGATATTACAGCAAAGGTTATCATATAGTACGATCATATTATAAAACATAGGTGGGTTCGATATTATAATATTACCTTGTTACTACAAGCATAGAACTGTCTTCCTGGGTTTCTGCTTGTATTCGACACACGTATTAGTGTAGGATAACCGCAACAACTGCAAGTTCTTGCCATTTGATATTTTGACGATGGAACAAACTCAGATACAACAAAAAGATACGCATTAGACCATAAGAGCACACCTTTATATAGAGATGAAAAGTAGGAAAGATACAGATACAAACAAACCACTCTACCTACATCTACTTAATTGTCACATCAACTGTCTAGTATATAGACTGCGATTAGCTTTAATTGGAATAATATAATAAATAATATTAAATACTAGGCCACAAATTTGGGAATTGCAACGGATACATAGTTTTTTCGCGGTCGATAAAATCTCCCCTTATCCTACTAACATCTGCAATACGATTTTTTTCTTCCACAAGCTTAGAAACTTGTTGTTCAGTTTCCTCAATCCAACGTTTAGCATTTTTTAGCTTCATAGACGTATCTTTAACCCAAATTTTCTTTTCCTTCAATTTCTCACAAAGGACTTCTATACGGTCATCTAGAATCCTTGTTTTTTCCAGGTCTATTTTGTTTTCTTCCTCTGTGCGTGTCATCGCATCAAATATATAGTCAGGCATTTTATCTGGTAGTGGATCATTCATAGAATATCCTGGCTGACCTGGGCAGACATCGGGAAAAGGGTTAATATCTGAACAAATGTAACAATCCTCATCATCACAATGCCAAGAAGCATCTTTAGAAGAACTCATAATGTAACTCCAGAAATGCTTACTACCTTGTAACAGTATTTATAACAGTATACAACATTGACTGTGCATTCGTTTAACTTTGACTGCGTAGTCGTACAACATTGTCAGCGTATCTGTACAACTTTGACTGCGTAGTCGTACAACATTGACTGCGTATTCATACAACATTGCGTTGTCGTTCAACTATGACTGCGTATTCGTACAACTTTGTCTGCGTATTCGTACAACTATGAATGCGTATTCGTACAACTTTTGACTGCGTAGTCGTACAACTTTTGACGGCGTAATCGTACAACTTTGACTGCGTATTAGTACAACATTGACTGCGTAGTCGTACAACTTTTGACTGCGTATTCGTACAACTTTGACTGCGTATTCGTACAACATTGATTGCGTAGTCGTACAAATTTTGACTGCGTATTCGTACAACTTTGACTACGTAGTCGTACAACTTTTGACTGCGTTTTCGTACAACTTTTGACTGCGTTTTCGTACAACCTTGACTGCGTATTCATACAACTTTGACTGCGTTTTCGTACAACCTTGACTGCGTTTTCGTACAACCTTGACTGCGTTTTCGTTCAACCTTCACTGCGTATTCGTACAACTTTGACTGCGAGGTTCGCTGTCATACAAACTATATAAATGAGTTCATCCCAGAAAAAATATAAGAATTACGGAGTGAAATTCAATCTAAACTACATTACACAATGAGTTCATCCCAGAAAAAATATTTTGTTCTAGTGTGCACCGGTGGGCATTGGTCCACAGTTGATGGGCAACCTAAATACGTTAGCCCAAACCATAAGAATTACGGTGTGAAATTTAGTTCACATATAAATTATCATGATTTTTCTTTATTGGTAAAATCAAAGGCGGGTTTCGATGCTCAATCGAGTGCTAGATTATCAATTCAACATCCAGAATATAACTATGTTATGGAGATAGTTGATGACAATGATATCATGCATTTGATAGAAGTTATCGAAGCTGTGAACACCATCGTTCGTATTTACGTCGTTGCAGATGACGAGATTCGAAGTAACGACCTGTGGAAAACATCACAGGAAAAGAAGTCCAGCGGAATTGGGAGCAACAACGCTCCATGTAATATTATGACCACCGACACTGTTCCAGAAACCGTCTTCCAAGAACCAATCCACTATGTGGAACCTGAAAATTTCAAGTACGCAGGAGAGGACGACATTGGTACGTGTGCGGATGATTTTGGCGCCAAAAATATGATGAGTAATGCAGACACGAATGATCAAAAAGACTACGAAAAAGTTTGTGTGCTTCTAAATGATGGTAATCTAGCACCAAATGGGGATCCCGTGGATGGTGATTTACGTTTATCCGACTTGGAAGGAAGTGATCGTGACGAAGGAGTGACGGCTGATCAAAACGACCACGAAGGAGGGTCGGAGGATGCTCGACACAATCGGTTAAAAAGCACATTGTTGTACGGTATGCCACAGCCGCCGCCATGTCCTGTACCATCAAAAATAAAAACCGCATCTTACAGCCACCACCCATCACAAAAGATTAGAGTTTTCCAAGCCTATAAAGACAAAGACGCTATGAAACTTGCACTTGGTGTTAAAAGTATGACCGAAGGCTTTCAATACAAAGTTAGAAGATCAACAAAAACAAGGTATGAGGCTATTTGTTGTCAAGATAACTGTAGTTGGTGTTTTACAGCCACATCAGAAAAAGGCGGTGACGGCTCATTCCAATGCACTAAGATTGTTGATGAACACACGTGCTCGTCTTCACAACTCAACCCAAACCATCGCCAAGCAAACAAGAAAGTATTGGGTCATCTTTTGTCTGAGGTAATGGCTGCCAACCAAAGTAGGGTATATCGTGGCAACGACATAATTCGTGATATCAATTCAAAGTACAGAATTGATATTAGTTACAAACAAGCATGGAGGGCGAAACAACATGCATTGTATCTGTTAAGGGGTGATCCAGCGGAATCGTTCACAAGACTCCCTGTGTATTGCTACAACTTGCAAAAGCATAATCCCGGAACTGTAACTTCAATCAGAAAAGATGGTGACGATCGATTTCAATTTATATATATTTCATTAGGCTGCGCTGTAAGTATTGTTGTAACTAATAAATTTCACTACCACTATACGAATGTAACCATATCAATAACACAACAAACTTTTTTGTAGTTAACTGCTTTCCGCAATTGGTGTAGACCTACATTGGTGGTAGACGCTGCCCACCTCAAGGGCGACTTCAAGGGCACTATGTTATTGGCAGTTGCAATGGATGGTAATAATCAAATATTACCGGTAGCATATGCAATATGCAAGAGCGAGTGCACGGAAACATGGTCTTGGTTCATGGAGAAACTGCACGATTGCGTTGGCGACATGGGATCTCTTAGTTTCATATCTGATAGGCATGCGGCAATAGCCGCAGCCATTGAAAACATTTTTCCGACCTCACATCATGGAATTTGTGGTCATCATTTATATTCTAATGTAGTGACCAAGTTTGGATCCAAGAAAACCATCAAGTCATTCTTTTGGGGGGCGTGTAAAGCATATACAATCGAAGAATTTAATGATTGGATGCAAAGGATTAACAATTATAATCCTGAATTGTATGCGTACTTGGACAGGGCATGTCCAGAAAAATGGGCTCGGTCTAGATTTGAAGGCATGCGGTATAATATGATGACATCTAACAGCGCGGAGTCCATAAACGCACTATCCCGCTATGCCAGAAAGATGCCAGTCTTGATGCTCATTGACTTTTTTCGAACAACAATGCAGCAATGGTATTTTGAACGCCGCAATCGTGCAAGTAAGACTTACATCGTTCATGATACACTAATAACGTTGTCGTATTTACTTTGTATTGAAAATTTTGACCCGGTAACTTGAAATATTTATTTAGATGATATAAAAACAACACTTACTCCATGGGCGGAAGCAAAGATTCGTAAAAGAATGACTAAAAGCAGCAACTGGCTAGTCCATCCAATTTCAAGTACAAGATTCCAGGTTGTAGACTTCCTTAGGGATGCGATTGTCGATTTTGTAGAGGCAACGTGTTCATGTCGAAAGTGGCAACTATCTGGCATACCTTGTGGCCATCTAATAAGAGTTTTAAATAGCTTAAACCATGGAGATTGCACTGGATGGGTGCACAATGCATATCTGGTTGTGTTTTATAGAAAGACTTACGAGTCCATTATCAACCCTCTACCCACCCCTTGTGATTGGGAGATACCGGACTATTTGATTTTTGTATTACCCCCAGTCATGGACAGACGTCTACCTGGAAGACCGAGAAATATGGATCGTATTCCGTCACAAGGTGAGGGTCCAATAATAAAAGAATGTTCTCGTTGCCATCAAAGGGGTCACACAAGAACTACATGTCCTGCGTTAGTTCCAACCCGTAAACCAGAAGGATCAGGCAAACGTCGTGGTTCAGACAATAAAGGGAAAACGAGCATAAGAGGTGACTCTAGTAGCATGTCACAGAGTGAAGCTGTTTATCCTACCGTGGATTTGAGCTAAATGGGGGTTTAATTGTTTTTACAATTACGTTATTTTTAGGTTGTAATACCAGTTTCATGGGATCAGCTTTGATTTCTATTCTATTGAATGCTCACTTTTACTTCCTTTGACGTTATTATTATAAGTATATAATTTTTAATAGTCATCTGTCAGATGACTGCATAAATTACTGGCGATATTAAAAAGTTGAAACGACAACTGAAGCTTTGATGCAACACGCTAAGCTATGTACAGTATTGAGTTATCAGTGATAATGACAGTCATATCAGTAATACTTGAAACGACAACTCATCATGACATACAACGTACTCTATAGTGTCCTGTCTTGTCTTGTCAATGACATTTGCTGCATACGGAAAACGCAGCCCATTTACAGGAAAACGCAGCCCATCTAGAGGAAAACGCAACCCATGGGAGCCCGTATAATGTCCATGCAGTGAAATGTCATGTCCA
>CM042009.1:60073403-60083403 GCA_023525715.1 Cichorium intybus | reverse complement strand
GAACATATAGCTACACAGTAGCGGGTCCCCTTTCGCAACAGGAGCATCGCCATGAGGCGCGAATACGGTGGTAGCGAATATTGCCCGTTGCGGTGGTGTTAGACGATCTACCACCTCCCGTATCTTATTTCCCGTGCCTTTCAAATTAATTTCCGGTGGCGTTGTCTTATCAGCATGCTGGAAAATGTCGGTAAAAACAACGTTAGTGTAAATGTCGGAAAAAAAACGACCCCAAAGCAGCTACCAGAGGGAAAACGCAGGCCATGGGGAGGAAAACGCAGGCTTTGGGGAGGAAAACGCAGGCTTTGGGCTTATCTGCGCAATCCTCTGGGGTTTGCCCAGAGGAAAACGCAGCTAAGGGCAATTTCTGCGTTTTCCTCAGAGGAAAACGCAGATAAAGGCCCTTAGCTGCGTTTTCCTCTGAGTAAACCTCAGAGGATTGCGTAGATAAGCCCTTTATCTGCGTTTTCCTCCCCAAAGCCTGCGTTTTCCTCCCCATTGCCTGCGTTTTCCTCCCCTAAACTCATAAACCCAGTTTTTTGTGCATTGAAAACTTGTACATTGTGCATAATATTTTGTACAATCAAATAATCTAACAACTAAATCGATAACTAATACAAATAATGAACATGAAATTTGACACGTACCTGTTTCCACGAGGAGAAATCTTGCGAAGCTATTTCAGAGCGTTTGTCGTTTACGGGATCGAAATTTTTTTTTTTTTTTTTTTTTTGGGTTTATAAACCCGGTCTAACCAAGCAAAACGCAGCCAAAGGGACCAAAACGCAGCCAATAGCCACAAAAACGCAGCTTATGGCTGCGTCGAAGGGTAAAACGCAGCTAAAGGGGACGAAAACGCAGCCGCCCTTTGTGGCCTGCGTTTTCGTTGGCTACTTCCAGGCAGGACCCGATTTTTTGGCTATTTTGAGGCAAACTCCTAAGGGATTAGGCTATTTTAGTCATTTTCTCTAAATAATATTATTAATAAGACTAAACGGAATGGAAGCTACAAGTTCAGCGAAGGCTGATGCCGCCGGCATCACTACTCCGTGATGCCGGCATGGGTCAGCGGCATCGGCTCAGCGGCGTTCTGGTGTAGGCAACAAAAGCGGACGTATTCCAAAAAAAAAATTAGTTTTTTAATCTAAATCCATAGGCATCCACCCTACTTTAGTGGCATACAACTTCAATTTCGTAGGCATCTACGTGGCGCTTACATGGCAGCCGATGCCGATGGTTTCATAGGCAACCACTCCGCTTAGCCTAAAAGAGTCTCAAATTAATTTTTATTAATAAAAGAGTCTCAAATTAATTTTTATTAAAAAAAACATAAATTACATGTTTTGTCTTAAATAAAGTCCTAATATTTTCGCACAGTTTATGAAAAAGTCTCAACATTAGCCGATTTTTTGTTGTTTTTTGTTAATAAAAATAAATTTAGAACTTTTTCGTTGATAAAAATTAATTTGAAATTTTTTCATAAACTAAGCCAAAATATTGGGACTTTATTGGAGATTTTCCTTATATTTAAAGTAAATTAAAGTTTTGGTCCTTATGATTGACATGTTTTTACATTTTTAGTCTAATTTTTTTTTATATTTTTGGTTTTTGTGGTTGTCAAATGGTTGCACTTTTGGTCCCTGTAGGCGTTACCGTCAAATATATTCTGTTAAGTGGAAGTTAAATGTCTAAAACACCCCTAGGGACCAAAACTGTAATTTACTAAAAACAAAACTCTCTCTCTCTCTCTCATCACCAAGCATCAGATCGAGATAACGAAAGTCTAAAACCGTTACTGGTCTTCGATGTGCTACTACTGAAGGGTTTTCTAGCAAACAATGAACACAAAAACTCTTATGGTTCACATGCAACCCTAGAAAGATCTATGTTTTCTTCTATGAAGATAATAAACTAAAACCTAAAGGCCAACAATTATTTCTAAAGTTAAAATCAGAAGAACCAACCTTTGAATATTGTTCTTGAAGCTAGCAGCAAAAGTATCCTGCCTCAGATGCAAGTCATACCCACAGCAATGGAGAAGACAGTCCAGTAGAGTTTCTCTGGTTGAAGTTGGCGTAGGTTTTGAGCCTCCAGAGGGTTCCTTATATAGCCTCCAAGAGGCTACAGTAGAAATCCTAGAAAAGCCCCTTAATGGACAAACCTGTTTTCCATTTGGGCAAGCCCCTAAAAAACCCTAACTAGGGTTTCGAAATTATGGAGATGGCCTCCATAATTTCGCCCAACTTGAGGCTTCCACTGGCTAGCCTTTTATTCAACTATTGAATAATTACAAAGCCAGTCCCTGCACTTTTAATTAATTAATTTAATCACTGAATTAAATCTAATTAATTCTAGATTAAATCTTAATTAATTATTATAGTTTCTAATTAATATATTAACACTTAAATATATTAATAAATCATTTAATTAATTCTATTGATTTATTAAACAATTAATAAATCAACATTTTACTCTACCGAACTCTATCCTGACCTCCAGCTATGAGGGCAACCCAAATGGACTTTGCTTCAATTAACAAGATAAATATAAATATAAAGTCATGGCTTAGACACCTAATCCAACAGTCTCCCACTTGGATAAGTCTATGACTTTAATTTATTTTCTGATTAATAAACAATCTACAGCTTTCTAGAAACTGCTGCCGAACTCTGACCTAGTCAGTTTCGTCCAAAGATAAGTGATCATATGATCCTTCGTCCAACAAGATATTTCCAGACACGAGACATGGATTGAGATCAATCTCTGTCCGATACTCTGTTTCCCGATTTCCGATTCTGCTTATGACTTTCGGACTTCTAATTGAACACATCAATTTAGTCCAGGCTGGCCAGCACTTAAGTCAACTTCAAAATCATCGAGCGGCCTACAGATATCTGTTTCCCATCAGGGTCAAGGAACGAATAAGCTTTGACTCATATGGTTGTGTCTTTTACTTATCAAATCATACACAACAATGCGTTTGTAACATCGAGTTACCGATGCGTTTTCGCATTATCAATGCACAACCAATTCGTAAATTTCAACTCATATGTCTCCGCTTCAAGATCATACGATATTATCGTCTCAACATTGCTCGTGATGTAATCCATGAAGCAATCTGTTGAGCGCGGGTTTATCCAATACTCAAATCTCTATTTCTAAGTACTCATGAACGTTGTAGCAGTCTTACTGCAATGTCTAACTCCTTAGACAATCTACAAACCAATTCACGACAGTCTTTGTTCGTACTTACTCCCGAAAAGTATGAGCGACTGTGGACTTTTGAATAATCAAATTATTCGGGAAGTGAAACATGCAAAATTGAAACTTAAAATCTGACTGGTGGCTACTATTGCCTAATTACCAAGTCTTCACGAGGTAATCACCAAGTCGGATTTTACATAAACTATTATCGGTTTCTAGATTCCTTTTAAACTATTTAATTCATGTTATGTATCTATGTCTACTTGACCTTTCACTCTTTCTATGTATTTAAATGTCATACATCTATATCCTTCCGATGATATTTCAATTTTGGTCATACCATCATTCTCACTAACAACTCCATTCTATGTATTGTGACTTTCCATGGTTCTCGGGATCTTTAGTCCACACGACTGCACCCTAAGACTATTTCGAGGTGTTACGATGTGTCGGTGAGCCACACGCGCTCCATCGGAATGTCAACGAAATTCTTTAACCATTAAGTCCTTATTTAAAAAACTCTATTGTTATCAACATTCACCCCTAATCATTTTCCAATGATTTCTCATGTATGTACAAAATCCATTAAGTATTCCCAGCCAGGTCATATCCTAAATCTGACTCAGTATGCTCTAAGCATTAAGTCATCAAGACATGTTCATGACACTTCTGATCGATCCAAGAAACTTGTTGGATTCGATCCAGTCCTATTCCAAAATCTTTTGGAATCTTAGGATTATGTAAGTACGTTGCACCTTTCATACCTCTCATGCCAAATCATCACACTTTGCAATGACATGAAACTCCTTTCCTGAGCTATGCATCTTGAGTCTCATCAAGATCATCTTGGCAGAGTTTCGATCTATCTCATAGACGTTTGTAACCACCTGAGCATGTCGTATTTTTATTAAGTCTTTCATAGCGATCCGTCTCTTAACACCAAGTCATTACACTTTGTAATGAAAAGAGACGTTTCCTAGAAACATTATGTAACACACATATGCAGATAGATAACAGCAACACTCCCACTGGCTTTGACACGGTTATGGATTATTCACAAAATCCAAAGCTTTTGGTATATTTTGAGAATCCAAACCTTTCTGACATCTTAATGGATATCTTTCAGCTCATTCTCAAAATCCAATCCTTTGGCATACTCCGAGAATCTGAATATCCTTTCTTGCGAGATGCCTGTGGGGAAATCCTGGGCCCACGTACCTTTATACTGGCATATTCTTTGTGAGTCCCTATTAGTGTGCCGGTGATCCACACGCGCTTCACTAACGACTTACAATATGCAGTATTCTTTCGGATTTCACCTTCTATTGAGAGCGCTTCTCTCGAAGTCAATTACTTGACTTTGAGTATCGTCTCACTCAACCAGATGTTCTAAAAGTACGTTTCTGTCCATGTTGGTTTCTTTTGATGATTACTCCCACTGGTTTTAAGACCAGTTGTAAAATCAAACAAACTGTCACATAGACTGTATCTCGTCCTAAGGTTCTCTTAATTGGCAGCAACCGGGCTCACCAATGCTTCCAAGTAGTCGGATTGAAAATCCGTACCAACTATAGTGTTTTACCACTATTCGGTATGTCACCCTAATCATAACTACTTATGATGGTGATTAAAACTATTGGTCAAGAGAAGATTTTGTCAGTACAAAAACAGAAATCTGATTTCTGCTTCAAGCCTAGTGATGACTAAAAGGTTCTTTCACTTGGCTAATCCTGAACTCATTCAGGACTGTCCCAACTCCCACTGTTTCCTTAGAACATGAGTTCTTTCTAAAAGAGCTCTTCTTTTACAGGTACAGCGGGATAGCCAGTGAAACGACATTGCTGATCAGGTTCAGGCTAGTCATGAGGTTCAGACGAACACTACAAGACCCTGGACTCTCTATGTGCAAGTGGGATAATCCCAGCTTCACATTTCAGCAGTGTCTCCAAAGCCTACTTAGTCTAGAATGTGGTCGGAATATGGTCTGACTGGTTTAGTATTCAATTTATTGGAAACTAATTGACAATGTATCTCATACATCGAAGATCGAACTGTTTCGACCAATGCTCCATCATCTTCCCTAAGACACAATATAGCTATTAATGTTCTTGGAAGAGAATGAACTGTGAAACATTTTCCCAGTTTATGTTGTCACTCAGGTTCTGTGGATCTCGTACTTCCTTTGAAGTCCTTGAACTGTTCAAAGATTCAATCCAATCGCTTATTCTGATAAGCGAGGTCATATTCGTCATACCGACTGACAAATATTGTGAAGTACAAACAATTGTGTTCAATTTGGAGATTCGAGCAATACACAACAACTGATGTGTTTGTTGCTCCTAATCTCAATATCTTTTACATCTCTATGTAAACTTATGACTTTGTTAATTTTGTTCAAGACTTGCAATCTTCAGTTGACTCTAAGGCAACTGATTCCAAAATCCTATCCTCTGGATCTTTGGGTGATTTATTTCTTGCCACATGTATTTTATAAAGAACTTAATCATCATTTGACTATAAGCCAAATGATTCCAAAATCCTGTCCAACTGGATCTTTGGTTGATTCATTTCTTGACACATTAAGAACTCAATTCATCATGTGACTCTAAGTCAAATGATTCCAAAGTCTTGTCCAACTGGACCTTTGGTTGAATTGATTCTTATAATACTCACTTTAACAATCATAAGGAGCACAATTCCTAAAATCCAAACACTTTGGACGTATCAATATTCAGGTTATTACTAATCATGCATTCAACATAATCATACAACATTTCAAGGATATTTCAAACAACATGTGTTAAAAGAAAATTGACAATTTTATTAAAACAAAATCCTTGAACAATGTATTATATGATAGAAAATGTCATACGCATCTAATAAGCTAATAACAATATTTCAATATCTAACTAAACTTCAAAACTGCATGAGCTTCAGATCCAATCTGAATATGCTCCTATGCAACAACATCCCACATCCTACAGAGTCCATGCATACAGAGCAAATGTGAGAGACACATCCTGTATCAAGGAATTAAGGATCAGGTGTTCTGAGTTTTAAGATATTCCTGAGTTGCCAAACTGTTCGGCTTTGGAGCATTTTCCAATCTTTTCGTGACTGTGTCCTACCATGTGGATTCCCAGTTTGAACCATCGAGGAACCGGTCCAGACGATCTGGATCATTTCTTGATGTGTCCTATTACTGGACTCAATCCCGAAGCAGCTGAATCAATGGAACTATGCTTCTCAATGAACGACTCATACAGAGTCAACATTGAATGCATATCCACGATTGTCTTATCTGGTTTCCCTTCCTGTACATCAGGATGAACAGATCAGCGAGTCGAGCTAATGCTTTAACTCCCGATCAAAAGGGGACCAAATTTATACAGTTCACCTATGTGTCTCTCAGTATTGAGAACATGTGAACTGGTGCTACTTCCTGCACACTTCAAACTCTTTGAAGATCTTAGCTCGTCCTTTCTCAACGAGTTCATGGAACTTTTCCACAACTAGCTGTGTTAACTTATCTGACCCCAGGAATTCTAAATTCCTACGGAACTCGGGGTCAATGATCAATAGTATTAGGTAACGAACTTTCCTTGACTTAACAATCAAGGAGTCATGCTCATCACAAGTTACTGTGTGATGTCATGCTTTGGGGAGCGGACACTCAGTCAGATATGGCTTACCAGCAAAATAGAGAACTATTCTCTATTTATGAAGCCATACCATATAGTTAAGGCCAGTCAGCCTTTCCATATTTAGCAGGTGCTTTCTGATGCTCTCAGAAATGGGTGAAGGAGGAGAGGGAGGAGAATAGACACTTGATTCAGACATCTGCAATAACCAGAATTTTATTAGTTTCATTTATCCTTTTAAATAATTACCCAATATATTATTTATTAAGGCTAGGACCCAAAATAACCCAACTATGGTGTGAAGAGGGATGACGTAATCACAACATAATGGTCATTAAGGTAGATAATGCACTTATCAATTTCATCTTATGAAATTCCTAGATCTGTTGAGACACATTGAACTGTTCAATGGCATGTTTAGTCTCGGATGTGCCCCACTGTTTGTGACTGGGATGCCGAGGATCACAAACCGGGTGTGAATAACCATGCAAATATGCTCGGTACTCTCGAAGTCGATTGTCATCTCTAATTAACGTGCCGGTTAACCACACACGCTCCGTTAATAATGACAAAATCGAGAAACCCATTGCAAGTCTTTGCGGACCCCAGTTGGTGTGCCGGTAAACCATACACGCTCCACCAACGTTCCACAAAGTGCAATGTGCAATTCCATGGATTAGCACCAATTCACATTTTTATCCTAAAGTAACTAGATTGGGTTTTGTTTGAGATTCTAGTACTTTCAATTATAGCATTATACTTTTAAGAGGCTTAGCGGTTCTATCAAAACCGTTCGGCTAACGACACTCGACTGACCAGGAGAGTGGTGGGTAAGAGTAGATACCCATTAGACTAACATTTTATAGTCAGTCGCCTTATACCCTCTTTATAGGACAGTTTTGTGAATGAGGCCTACTTGCGGTAAGACTAACCAATTTTCTTATATATAAATATTAACTTTTAATCACAAATATATAAGATATATTTTAATCTTATTAAAATATTTTAGAATTAATTTAATTAGAATTTTCACAAATTTTAAACAATTTTTGAAAATTTAAATTAATTCTTTAAGTGATTTAATTTATCTTTTAATTAAAACAATTAATTAAATTAATTAAATCTAGATAGGCATCACAAATTAATCAAATTAATTTAATCCTATCTAATCCCCTAATTTTCGAAAAAGGCAAGCAATGGGATTAGGGTTTCCATTTATTAATAGATCTCAATTACCAAAAATAAGAAACCTACTTACCAAAGCAAGCAAAATCGAAAAAGGCAAGGGAGGAGGCTAGGGTTTTGAAAACCCTAGCCACCAAATTCGTGTATGGCCTCATGGAGGGTCAATTTTCGCAAAACACCCAACCAACAAGCAAACAAATTGCATCAAATTCACAAGAAAACAAGCCATAGCTCTGATACCACTGAAGGGTTTTCTAGCAAACAATGAACACAAAAACTCTTATGGTTCACATGCAACCCTAGAAAGATCTATGTTTTCTTCTATGAAGATAATAAACTAAAACCTAAAGGCCAACAATTATTTCTAAAGTTAAAATCAGAAGAACCAACCTTTGAATCTTGTTCTTGAAGCTAGCAGCAAAAGTATCCTGCCTCAGATGCAAGTCATACCCACAACAATGGAGAAGACATTCCAGTAGAGTTTCTCTGGTTGAAGTTGGCGTAGGTTTTGAGCCTCCAGAGGGTTCCTTATATAGCCTCCAAGAGGCTACAGCAGAAACCCTAGAAAAGCCCCTTAATGGACAAACCTGTTATCCATTTGGGCAAGCCCCTAAAAAACCCTAACTAGGGTTTCGAAATTATGGAGATGGCCTCCATAATTTCGCCCAACTTGAGGCTTCCACTGGCTAGCCTTTTATTCAACTATTGAATAATTACAAAGCCAGTCCCTGCACTTTTAATTAATTAATTTAATCACTGAATTAAATCCAATTAATTCTAGATTAAATCTTAATTAATTATTATAGTTTCTAATTAATATATTAACACTTAAATATATTAATAAACCATTTAATTAATTCTATTGATTTATTAAACAATTAATAAATCAACATTTTACTCTACCGAACTCTATCCTGACCTCCAGCTATGAGGGCAACCCAAATGGACTTTGCTTCAATTAACAAGATAAATATAAATATAAAGTCATGGCTTAGACACCTAATCCAACAACTACAACCGACGATTTCGATAGCGAAACATTATTGTTATTATTATCATTATTTGCTGGTGGATGTTTTGGTAGTTTGGATCTTCAAACTCGATGTCATTTCCGATGGATTTCTTCCCATCACTTAGCTGCTTATGGTGGTGATGGAGGTTATAGTCGTTGGCACCAGGAAACGACAGATCAATGGAATGAAGCTCGACGATCGAACTCGACGCTGCTTTAATCAACCACTCCACAAAGCCTCCAATAACTCCTCCACAGCCACCATTCTTATCGGGAAACATATACTCCTAGCTTCGTGAATCCAAATTCCATTTCAGAGTAGTTATTTTATGGGGGGTTGAAGAACTAATTTTATAGCAACTCACAATTTTGGAGAGTATCGTTCCAACATTATTGGATAGTACGTTGCTTTGTGGTTAGCCATAACAAGGGTAACTCATTACTCATGGCGAATTAATTTACAACATTTCATTCACTTAAAAGTAAAAGAAGAAAAAAATCTTGAAAGGCTTAGAAGAAACTATAGGCATGGTTTGAAAGATCTTGGTCCCTTCTTGACCATACCAACATGGCTGCAAGCTAACTGGAAAGCTACAAAGGTAGTGGCATCAAGGGGTATATTTATTTCAATGCATCTTTCGGTTGACCATGCAATCCTTGGATCTTTATAATTTAATTATAATAGATTAAGTCCTCATAATTATTCCATAAATAACCAGATATTCGATACACATGAATCAATGCATTTGAAAGCACAATGTCGTATTTAAGTATTTCATAATGCACAACCAATGCGTCTGCCTGAGCTTAACAATATTGCAGTTGATATGGATTAGACAAAAACATGAACCTTCAAACTAAAACCCTACCTAAAATAACCAATGTTCTACTTTTAAGGGAGGAGCAATTAACTTAACAAAACCTAACTGAACCAATGGTGTCGGTGGGGAAATCAAAC